>CAWUFW010000501.1:4032500-4220256 GCA_963921515.1 Calotriton arnoldi
AGGAAAATCGTAATTTACAGAAAATATGCTCTCATTTTAGCTTCTAGAGTACCTTCCAGAACCTCTATGGAAAAATCCTGAGAAAACAGTTTTCTCTCAAACATGATTCATGAAATCCCAGCAGAAGGCTTTTCCACAGGGTAAAATCACCTTAGAACACAAAACAATTCCTAAAATGAGTATGGTACCATCAACAAATGATTTGTATTGTAACTAAAATCTGTTATCACCCTTTATAATTTTTCCTTTTTGTGAACCTTAAAACCTCCCATTCACTACAATGCATTTCAGTGTGGTGATATCTTGTATATTGGGCCCAAGATGGCTGCCAACACTTCCTTGTTGAAGTGCTGGCAGCCAATCGGATCCCACCATGAGATTTGTGCTTAGGCTCCGCCCAGATATACAAACTTGGTTTTCCTTTAATGTCTCCAAAACTACTGAACAGATTTACACCAAATAATTGAAAAGGGTGATATCCGGAACGAAATCTACCTTTCTGCCAAATTTGGTGTAATTTCGCCCAGCGGTTCGGGCTACAGGCATGTCTAAAAACTCTATGGGAATTAACTTACTTGTGAAAAACACTTTTTTTGACCCCCCCTTTTTCTAGAGCCCTGCTTGACAGATGTTAGAAATGGGGGTCTCTAGTTGGCAGAGGTTTGCACCTTTTCCAAGTAGGGACTCTTCCTTCTAGTCATGGTAAGGGGATTACATGTCTAAAATAACCCCTGCTCACCCCCTTGGTAGCTTGGCACAAACAGTCAGACTTATCTCAGAGGCAATGTGAAAAGCATTTGCAAATAACTTACAGTACTACAGTGAAAACACTACAAAAGGACAACACACCAAAAAAATAGGCAATATTTATCTATGTAAAACAAGACCAAAATGATAAAAATCTAACATACAGTAATCAAGATACAAATATTACAAAAATAGACCTAAAATACAGTTCCTTGAAGTCGATAGCTCTGGCCAGTGCTATCATGGCATCGTGAACAAATAAATCCAACAGTTCAGGCTGACCGCGGTGTTGCAAGCTAGCTACGGTGTCAGGAAAACCCGCAAACCGAACCTTGGAAATGCAGAGCGTCGGGGACCTTGCGATGAACTCCGAAGATGTAGCATCAGCAGGCATCAATCCCGGAGGTCGGTGCAGGAGTCGTCGGGCTCTCGAAGTCACACACGTTGCAGATCAAACTCTGTGAAGGTTGAAGTCAGAGTGCTGGTGACGGCAGGCATCAGGTGCTGTTGACCGAAGTGCAGCGGTGCGGAGTGCGGTGCCCTCAGGTCATGGTGCAGGCAGCGGCTCAGTGATGGCTTCCAGAGGCATCGTTGAGACCTGGGCTGCGGTGCTAAGTGGGGCGGTGCACGTCGCGGTGCTGGCAGGTCACGGTGCACGCAGCGGCATTGTTGTTGCTGAAGCGATGTAATCGGTAGACGAACTGGTGTCGATGGCACCGGCGTCGGCAGACCAAGGCTGCGGTGTGGGAAGTGGTGGTGCATTGAGTAACTTATAAGCGGTACCCTCAGGCCATGATGCAGGCAGCTGCATCAATGTTGGCATAGAGTGTCGTAGTCGGGGATACCAGGGCGGCGATGTAGAGCGAGGCTGGGCCCTCAGGTCACAGTGCAAGCAGCGGCTAGGTGGTGGCGTTGGTCAGCATCTTCTGTGAGACCAGGGTTACAGTGTGAAGCGGGCAATGCTCTCTGTAGTGCCAACAGGTCATGGGCCTGCAGCGGGATCGTTGACAGTGTTGAGTTGCTTTTTCCTCTGTGGCAGCTGAAACAAACAGTTCCAGTAGTGGGTACCCAGAGGATGGTGAAGTCTTTGCTGTTCCTGAGACTTCTTGAACAGGAGGCAAGCTTTACCTCAAGCCCTTGGAGAAACTTTGAAAATAAGTTGCAGAAAGTTCAGTCCAGTCCTTTCATTGCCCAAGACAGAAGCAGCTACTGCAGGCCAACACAGCAAAGTGCACAGCAAATTGGTAGTTCCTCTTCACAGCTTCTCCAGCTCTTCTTCTTGGCAGGTTCCTTAGTCCAAATGAGTTCTCATGAAGTTTTTGATTTCCCTGAGACTTCCAACAGGAGGCAAGCTCTACTTCAAGCCCTTGGAGAAAACTCTAACAGCAGGATGATGAAAGTACAATCCAGTCCTTGCTCTGCCACAGACAGAAGCAGCAAGCAGCAGGCCAACACAGCAAAGCATGCAGCAAAGTGGCAGTTCCTCCAGACAGCTTTTCCAGCCCTTCTTCCTGGTAGGTTCCTTAGTTCAGCAGTAATTCAAAGTTCTGGGGTCAGGGCCCCAATATTTATAGAACTTTTCACTTTGAAGTTTTAGGCAGAAAGTCTCTGAGTTCAGTAAAAGCCAGTTCAGTTCTCTCAGGCCCAGCTTCACTACAGGAGGTGGAGACAGCATTGTGCAGAGCACACACAGCCTATTCAGGTGCAAGTGAAAACTCCTCCCACCACTCTAAATGCAGAAAGGTCTATTCAGCCTGGCTATGAGTCACCCAGGAACGGCAGGACACACCTCAACCCACCTTGTGACTGTCTAGTGCAGGGGTCTCCAACCTTTTCTGCATTGAGAGCTACTAATGTTCAATGAAAAGCATTGAGAGCTACTATTATTAGTGTTGTATAAACTCCATTTTTTTAATATGTCTTTTAATTCAATCAAGCAAAAGCTTTCTAATTTAATAAGCTGGGCTGCACACAGGTGAGCTACTCGGAGGTAGTTGGAGAGCTACAGTAGCTCACAGGCTGAATGCACATCCCCAGCTCTTGTCACTCCAAAACTAGATGGTGAATACATAAACAGGCAGATGTACACAGAATGATTAAGTAGGAAAATGCCCATTTTCGGAAAGCAAACACAAGGAGATGATGGACGGAGAGCTGAAACTTTACAGACATTCACCCTCAGTCACAGATCTGGGTTGAATCCATCATCGTTCTTTAGCTCACTTCGCCATCCCAATCCAGACCCAGCCATATGCAAATCAGTCTTGACCCTGTGCCTCATGGGAACAGTCCAGCCCAAACTGCCAAGCCAGGCCTTCCCTGTCCCGGAAACAAGCATCCTGGGACCGGTTTCGGGGTGACACCCCTCATCAGCCAGGCTAGCTTGAATCCAGTGGCAAAGTGAGCAAGGGACCCACATCTGGGCATACCCTGCCAACTTAGGGCAAACAAAGCAAGCACAAGGAGATGATGGACTGAGCGCTGAAACTTTTCAGACACTCACCCCCAGTCACAGATCTGGGTTGAATCCATCATTGTTCTTTAGCTCACTTCGCCACCCAAGTTCAGACCCAGCCATATGCAAATCAGTTTTGACCTTGTGCCTCATGGGAACAGTTCAGCCCGAACTTTCAAGCCAGGTCTTCCCTGGACCGGAAACAAGCATCCTGGGACCGGTTTCGGGGGTAACACCCCTCATCAGCCAAGCTACCTTGAATCCAGTGGCAAAGTGAGCAAGGGACCCACGTCTGGGCATACCCTGCCAACTTAGGGCGAAAAAAAAAGAAACAAATGATGGATTTAGGCCCAGATCTCTGTACTGGGGTGAATGTTTGACATTGTACAACTTTCCGTCCATCAATTGTACTTTTTGAAATTGTTACCCAGAGTGGGACGGGTATGCCCAGACGTAGGTCCTGTGCTCTCCAGGCCACTTGAGTCAAGCTAGCCTGGCTGATGAGGGGTGAAACCCCAGAACAGTCCTAGGATGCTTGATTCCATTCCAGGGAGGACCTGGCCTGGCAGTTCGGGCTGGACTGATCCCATTAGGAGCAGGGTCAAGACTGATATGCATATGGCTGTGTCCAAACTGGAATGGCATGGGGAGCAAAAAAAAAAAAAAGAAGTATTTAGGTCCAGATCTCTGTACTGGGGTGAATGTTTGACATTGTTCAACATCCTGTTCATCAATTGTACTTTTTGCATTTGTCACCCCGAGTGGGACGGATATGCCCAGACGTGGGCCCCGTGCTCTCCATGCCACTTGAGTCAAGCTAGCCTGGCTGATGAGGGGTGAAACCCCGAAACCGGTCCTAGGATGCATGATTCCAGTCCAGGGAGGACCTGGCCTGGCAGTTCGGGTCAAGACTGATTTGCATAGGGCTGGGTTCAAACTGGAATGGCATGGGGAGCGAACAAATGATGGATTTAGGCCCAGATCTCTGTACTGGGGTGAATGTTTGACATTGTTCAACATTCTGTTCATCAATTGTACTTTTTGCATTTTCTAAAAGTGGCATTTTCAAACACACAATTTAAAAACCACCTTTACTAAAAGGTGTGTTCTTAAATTCTGAGTTCAGAGAGCCTTCACTCCATTTCTCAGCCTTTCAACAGTGGAAAACGAAATACACATATTTAACTATCAGGACATGTAAACCACCCCAGTACATATCCTACCTTTCATATACATGCTCCCTGCCCATGGGGGTACCTTGGGCCTACCTGAGGGGTGCCTTACATGTAAGAAAAGGGAAGGTTAGGGCCTGGCAAGTGGGTGCACTTGCCAGGTCAACACAACAGTGACAACTGCACACAGACACTGCAGTGGCAGGTCTGAGACACCTTTGAAATGCTACTTGTGTGGGTTGCACAACCAGTGCCGCAGGCCCTCTAGTAGAATTTGTTTTACAGTACCTGGTCACACATGTGCACATTACTAGGGACTTTGTAGTAAATCAAATATACCAATCATGGAATACCAATCATAAAAAAATTTACAGTAGGAGAATATATGCACTTTAACACTGATTAGCAGTGGTAAAGTGCCCAGAGTCCTAAAACCAATGAAAAATGGGTCAAAACCAGGAGGCCAAAAAGCTAAAAGTCTGGGGGTAAACCTGCAAAAAATGCCAGTTCTAACAACAGATCATCCAGAAACTTTCCATGCACAACAAAACCCAAGTTGACATTTTTTTGTGAGGACTCCAAAGCTATAAGCAAGTCAAAAAATGCTTTTCCTATGGAAACATGGTCCTACGTATAACTGCCTACTGGCGACATCCTGTCGGTAATAAGTATATATATGTATCAACAAAGTTTGCATATATGGAGTTGGGTATAGAAAATCTATATATACTTACCTTTCTACATTTTGGCCCTCAATATTCTGATCATGATATTGTGACCCTTTGATATTGTGTCTTCAATATTCTTTACCCACATCAGCTTTTTTGTTTTATACCATCATGACCCATGGGTCCAAAGAAAACAAATCGGACTGCACACTAACTCTTTCAGTGCAAGAAATGCCAGTCAACAGTTATTGGTTGGTCCATTGCCCTGATTTTCCTCTCTGTGACTCGCTGTGACTCAAGTAATATTGCTCACGTCCTCTGCGTCCTTACCCCTGCTGTCTCTGTTGATCAGGTTTGTGAGCACAGTAATCGCTCTGTCGCTCTACGTGGCTGTCCCACTCTTTGTTCCTTGTTCCTTTAGCCAATCCACTATGTAATCACTATGTAATCATCTGTGCCTTCCATGACAGAAGTCGGGGATACATTCGGGTACACAGTGTCCACCCACTCTTTTCACAGGGTAGATGCCGTCCACCCTGCCAAGAAGTTGGTTGCCACTGAAATGTACTGAACTTGTCCCAGTGTCATTTCAGACACCGGGACACATTCAGCAGTGCCTGCACATTGTCTGCTTTCCATTCCCAGCAGCAACGTGCAGGCAGGGAGGGAGATTTTTTATTTTCACCTCCAGCTAGTCCAATGATAGAGGCCAAAGTTAAGTGCCATGCAGCTGCCTTTTGTTCCAATATGATGCTGGCTGGGCACGGTCTGAAGCTTCATACTTAGATGCAAATGCAACGGAGGGGAAACAGAGGTACACAGCTTGTTATCACCTCAGAAACTTTGGACTATGTTCAGTCTCTGTATATAAGAGATGTGCATGCACTGTAAGAATGACAGCTATATTGTTCTGTCCCAGTATTTAGACAAATAACAATGTAAATACCGCTATTTTTATCTTTTATAGCTCTATGTGAGAAGTTGGCCTGGCATATGCTGTCCACTAATTATAGTGGGCACCTTGCACCAGTCCAAATCGACTCTTATGGTAGGTAGGTTAAAGACAACCTTATTGAAAGCTATCCTAGTGGTAGCTATGGAGAGCAGCCTTCAGGCTAAGTCTTGAAGGAATGTAAAGCAGCTTGTTTTACCAGTCTATAATCTCTTGAGTGACCAAATGAAAGAGCACCACACCAGGTATATATTCAAAATATATGTATTTATTACTAAACACACCCCTCTAGTCTCTTTATGAGGCTAGAGTTCGAAGTACATAGGTTATAAGATCTTAAATCACAGTAATAGCACAAATACACGTTTGGGCCCTAGGGGCGTACCAAACCATATACCAATAAAATGGTATGCGAACCACGACTGAACTAGACACTAGGCCTAGAGCCTCTAGAAGTGCTTGGACCACAAGGAACCACCCAAGGTAGTGACACAGGGGACCCACGGGAGACGCGTGCAGTGTAAATACACAACCGCGATACGGCGTTAACTTCTATGGAGAAAGTCGGGATCGGGAAAATAGAGGAAAGGGACACTTAAAATAGGACTAGGACAAAACCCTTTGAGATCTAGGACTTTGAAGAGTCTCTACCCACGGGAGCACCGGAGTACTCGTGTTACCTCACCCAGGGAAGCCGGGTGCATAGGTGCCTTTCGGGGTCGGGTTTCGTCGTCGTTTCGTATGGCGATCTGCTGCAAAGTGCTGCTGGCGACCAGGAGAAAAGTGTCCGGGTGGATCCAAGAGTGGATCGGAGTTCTGGTGAACCTGAAAGCAGAGGGGACAGAGTCTGGGTCACTAGCCAGTGACCAGGAAGGCGATGGACAGATGCCCACCGATGTCGAGTGCTTCAGGTGCGGTGACGGTCGTCTTGACTCTTCAGCCACGAGGTCCGGGAGGCGTTGTCGGCGACCAGGAGCAGGATTCGGGCTGGTGCTTCATGTCTGTCGAGTGCTGAGGTGTCGGCGACCGGATTGGACCCAACAAGCCTTAGCAACGGCAAGTCTCGAGTAAGATGTAGATCGTCGATGATGCAGACCAGCAAGGTCTGGAGAACTCACCCAGCGAGGGTAAGCGAGGGCAGGCCTGGAGCAACCAGGATGCCAAGTAAAGAAAAGATTGGCCTTCGTTAAGGGCTACTAGCCAACGGGCTAGCGACCGCAAAGGAGCCTCGTGACGCCGCACGTGGAGCTGGCTTACAGGACACTCGTGGAGTGGGGGCCAGTGATCTTCGGTGCAGGTGGTGCTGGAGGCTAGGGCTACTCGGAGCCCAAAGCACGACTTCTTGGGAGACCCAGAAGATGGTGCACTTGCAAGTGTGCTCGGTGTCCAGGGGTCACGGTCTCAAGTCACCCACGATAGCCACGGGCCTCAGCTTTGCTGGGGACTCAGGGTAGCCTCGGGGAAGTCTGAGAATCCACCTCTGGTGATGCGATGACTTCGGCGTCCGACGGGAGCTTCAGTGATGCGAACCGGACAGATGCTTCTTTGGTGCCTGCCAAGCAGGGGAGTCACTCCTTGACCCCAAGGGAGATTCTTCAGTCCTCTAATCTTGTCGTAGAGCGTCGAAGGTCCAGGATTCAGTTTCAGAGTTTTGTCCAGGTATAATCTAAAGTCCTAAGGACTGGGTTCCTACCTTTATTCTAAAAATAGGGGATGGACTACTCTGTGGCCCCACCTATGGGTGGGTCAGGGCAGAGGGGTGGCTACACCCCTTTCCCTTTGTCCAGTTCGCGCCAAAGCAGGGGCTGTGAGCCCCTGATCCGGTTTGAACTGGGGTATGCACAGGGACACCAAATGTGCCCCCAGTGCAGGACTTCAAAGCACCCGAAAGTGCTCCCGCCCAGCCCCAATACACATTGTCCTGTCTGGGGAGGTGGTCACACCTCCCTGGGACAGGAAACCTATTGTCCAGGCCTCCCCTGCTGGAGTTTCGTCCAGCAGCAGGAGGCCAGACTCGTGTCTGTGGCAGCAGCATCCATTTTGTGATGCCAGGGCTCTGGAAAGAAGTTACCGGACTCGTCAGAGTTAACATGCCTTTCCCTCTAGAAGGGTGGAATGCTACCCCCGCCGCCAGGATTGGCGGGGGGGTAGTATTCCAAGATGTTTGACACCAAACACGACATGTTTAGGTGCAGCCATTCCAAAGTTAGCATTTTACCGCGAGGATATAATGCGCTTAAGAGTATATGGTCAGGCTGCACTACAAACAGCATCAGAGATGGTCTCCGAACGCTGCAGAGGGGCCCTGCTCATGCAGGGGCACCCTCTCACATAGGAACCATGCACTCTGCCTTTAGGATTGATAAGGCCTGCCTTAGGAGTGACTTATAGGTTTATATGTGTGTACGCTTTTAGTGATATAGGTAACCTATACCACAGTAAGGGGTGCATGCACCACCTTACCCAGGCTGCAGTAGCAGACCTGTGGTGTCAGTTTGGATGGCCTTCCAGGGGTGGCATAATATATGCTGCAGCCCCTGGCAGGCCTCTGAGGTACCTATGCCCTTGGTACATAGTATACCATATACTAGGGACTTATAAGGGCACTCCAGATCCCAATCAGTGATGTGCCTAAGGCACATGGAGACCCTTTTAAAGAGGAAACAGCTAGGCTGGGGTTCTGAATAGCAGGGCCCCAGCCAGACTAATGTCGAAAACCAGTGAAGCATCAGCAAAAAGTGGGGGTACCCATGTGAAGCAGATCCTACTCTCCTACACAACCCCCCCAAACGTAGGGACATTAAACTAACCTTGCCCAGTTAAGTCTTCATGTTCTAAGTGGAAATACCTAGAGAGTCCATCTGCATTCGCATGGTTACTCCCAGGCCTATGTTCCACTGTAAAGTCCATCCCCTGTAGGGAAATGGACCACCTAAGCAGTTTGGGGTTTTCACCCTTCATTTGTTTTAGCCATAAGAGGGGCTTATGGTCTGTCTGAACCAGGAAGTGTGTACCAAACAAGTATGGCCTCAACTTCTTCAGAGCCCAGACCACAGCAAAGGCCTCCCTCTCTATGGCTGACCAACGTTTCTCTCTAGGGGTCAGCCTTCTGCTAATAAAAGCTACTGGCTGATCCTGACCTTCTTCATTCAATTGTGACAGTACAGCCCCTACCCCCAATTCAGATGCATCTGTTTGAACAATGAACTTCTTGGAGTAATCAGGACTCTGCAGAATTGGAGCAGTGCACATGGCCTGCTTGAGGTCATCAAATGCCTTTTGACAGCTAGCTGTCCACTGAACCTTTTTGGGCATTTTCTTAGAAGTTAAGTCATTCAAGGGTGTCACTATTGATCCATACCCCTTGACAAATCTCCTATAGTACCCAGTCAGGCCTAAGAAGGCTCTCACCTGAGTCTGGGTAGTGGGAGCAGTCCAGTCCATGATGGTCTGGATCTTGCTCTGCAAAGGTTGAACCTGGCCTCCACCCACAAGGTGGCCCAGGTACACAACCTGACTCTGCCCTATCTGGCACTTAGTGGCCTTGATAGTCAGGCCTGCCTTTTGCAGGGCCTGTAAAACATTCCTGAGGTGGACCAGGTGATCCTTCCAGGTGGAGCTAAAGACAGCAATATCATCTAGATAAGCACTATAGGCTTCCAGTCCTGTGAGAACTGTGTTCACCAACCTCTGGAAAGTGGCAGGTGCATTTTTCAGACCAAAGGGCATTACCACAAATTGATAATGCCCACTAGGGGTTGAAAATGCTGTTTTGGGCTTTGCAGTATCAGCTAGTCTGATCTGCCAGTAGCCAGCTGTTAGGTCAAATGTGCTGAGATATTTGGCAGAGGCCAAAGTATCTATGAGCTCATCTGCCCTGGGTATGGGATGGGCATCAGTCCTAGTGACTGCATTGAGACCCCTGTAGTCTACACAAAACCTCATCTCTCTTTTCCCACCACTGGTGTGAGGTTTCGGTACCAGGACTACTGGACTAGCCCAAGGGCTATCTGAGGGTTCAATTACTCCCAACTCCAACATTTTCTGGACTTCAGTCCTGATACAGTCCCTGACATGGTCAGGTTGCCTATAAATCTTGTTTTTAATAGGCAGACTGTCCCCAGTGTCCACTTCATGAGTGCACCAGGTGGTCTGACTGGGTGTCAGTGAAAACATATGTCTAAACTGATTGAGGACTTGCCTGCAATCAGTTTGTTGCTGGGTAGTGAGGCTGCCTGCCAAGGCTACACCATCAACTGACCCATCGTCAGGGTTCTGTGAGAGCAGGTCAGGGAGTGGGTCACTCTCTTCCTCCTGCCCTTCATCAGTAGCCATGAGCAAGCCCATGTCTGCCCTGTCCACATATGGCTTTAGTCTGTTGACATGGAGAACCCTTTGGGGACTCCGGGGTGTTCCCAGGTCCACTAAGTAAGTGACCTCACCCTTCTGCTCAACAATAGTGTGGGGTCCACTCCATTTGTCTTGGAGGGCTGCTGGGGCCACTGGCTCCAACACCCACACCTTCTGTCCTGGCTGGTAAACAGTCAGAACAGCCTTTTGGTCATGCCAGGCCTTTTGAAGTTCCTGGCTAGCCTCAAGGTTTTTGGTTGCCTTTTCATGTACTCAGCCATCCTGGAGCGGAGACCAAGTACATAGTCCACTATATCTTGCTTTGGGGGCTTGAGAGGTAACTCCCATCCTTCCTTCACCAAGCACAGTGGACCCCTCACAGGGTGGCCAAACAGAAGTTCAAAAGGGCTGTAACCAACCCCTTCTGAGGCACCTCCCTATATGCGAATAAAAGGCAGGGCAAGAGTATGTCCCATCTACGCCTAAGCTTTTCTGGGAGCCCTTTAATCATGCCCTTCAAGGTTTTGTTGAATCTCTCAACTAAACCATTGCATTGTGGGTGATAGGGTGTGGTGAACTTATAAGTCACTCCACACTCCTTCCACATTGCTTTTAAGTACCCAGACATGAAGTTAGCACCCCTGTCTGATACTACCTCCTTAGGAAAGCCCACTCTTGAGAAGATTCCCAGGAGGGCCCTTGCCACCACAGGTGCTGTAGTGGTCCTGAGGGGAATAGCTTCTGGGTACCTGGTGGCATGATCCATTACCACCAAGATAAACCTGTGCCCAGAGGCTGTTTGGGGATCCATGGGACCAACAATGTCAATCCCTACCCTCTCAAAGGGCACCCCCACCACAGGTAGTGGTATCAGGGGGCCTTTGTAGTGCCACCTGCTTTGCCACTGGCTTGGCAGGTTACACAGGAGCGACAAAACTCCTTACTGTCTTCAGACATGTGGGGCCAGTGAAAGTGAGGGACAATCCTGTCCCAAGTCTTGTTCTGGCCCAGGTGTCCTGCTAAGGGAATATCATGGGCTAGGGTCAATAGGAAGCCCCTGAACTTCAAAGGTATTACCAACCTCCTGGTAGCACCAGGCTTGGGGTCTCTACTCTCTGAGTACAGGAGTCCATCATCCCAATACACTGTATGGGGACCACTAGCTTTCCCAGCAGCCTCAGCAGCAGCTTGCTGTCTGAGGGGTTCAAGGGAGGGGCAGCTCTGCTGCTCCTGGCTCAGATCTGCCCTAGAAGGTCCCCCTGTCCCCAAGAACTCAACCTGGTCAGGTTCAAGTTCCTCTGGGACAGTTCCTTCTTCAGGGCTGAGATCATCCCCCTCAAGGGACTGATCTTCCTCCTGAGCCAAGGGGGAAGGCACTGCCTTAACCCTACTACTCCTCCTCTTGGAAGGCACTTGGTCCATTCTTCCAGAATCCAAGGCCTGTTCAGTGCTAGACATTTTGGCTTGTGACCTGGTCACAGCAAACACATCTGCAGGGATCCCCAGCATTTCTGCATGGGTCCTGAGCTCCACTTCTGCCCAAGCAGAAGTCTCTAAGTCATTGCCAAGCAAGCATTCGACTGGTAGGTTTGCACTTACCACAACCTTCTTAAGGCCAGTTACCCCTCCCCAGGAGAAGTTAACAACTGCCAGAGTATGGTCTGTTCTGACATTGCTAGCGTTGGTCACTTGGTACATTTCACCAAGCATAACTTGCCCAGGTAGCACAAGGTCTTGTGTCACCATTGTGACACTTGCCCCTGTGTCCCTAAATGCCAAAGCCTCACGTCCATTGATTAAAAGCTGTTGTCTGTACTTGCCCAGATTACTGGGACTCATAGAGGAGGGCACATCCATGCCTCCATCACAGACTAACACAGCCTGAGTCAGTTCTCTAACTAGGTCAGAGCCCAACTCAGTTCCCAGGGTGAACCCTACTAAACCCTTTGCTGGAGCACTTCCACCAACTGTACTAGGGGGAACAGGTGCCTTAGGGGCATTGGTGGGTGCTGGACTGGAGTCTTTGGACTTGGTGCAATCACTGGTCCAGTGGGTCTTTTGCTTACAGACCTTGCACCATGGTTTTCTTTGGCCTTTACCCTTGGTAGACTGGGAATCCCCACCAGAAGAAGATTTTTGGGGGCCTGATGAAGACTTTTGATCTTTACCCTTCTCCCCACCCTTGTCAGAGTTCTTAGCATCTTGCTTCTTGGTTTCCCCACCTTGGTTCTGTACCTTCTGCTTCACCCTGGTTCTGACCCATTTGTCTGCCTTCTTTCCCAATTCTTGGGGAGAGGTCAGATCAGAGTCAACCAGGTACTGATGCAACAGCTGATTTTGACAGTTATTAAGAATCTGCTCCCTCATTATCAGATTATACAATCCTGAGAAGTCACACACCTTACTGCCCATCAACCAGCCTTCCAGAGCCTTGGCAGAACAATCCACATAGTCTACCCAGTCTTGAGTCTGTGCTTTTGGGTGTCTCTGAACTTCAACCTGTACTGTTCAGTGGTTAGGCCAAACCCATCAATAAGAGCACTCTTCAAGACCTTGTAATTGTCAGCATCCTCCTCTCTAACAGTGAGGAGCTTGTCTCTACCTTTGTCAGCAAAGGAGAGCCACAAGATTGCTGCCCACTGCTCCTGAGGGACCTTCTGTACTTTACAGGCCCTCTCTAAAGCAGTTATCCATTTGTGGATATCATCCCCACTCTGGTAGGGAGGGACAATCTTGCTCAGGTTCCTATGGTCATAGGACCTTTCCCTATCTCTAGGGACATGGCTGCCACCATGGGACTCTAGTCCCAACTTTCTTCTCTCTCTAAGGAGATCTAGGGATTCTCTATCTAAAGCCAATTGCTTCTTCCTGATCTCTAGTTGAGTTTCCTCATACTGGACCAGTCTCTTTCTTCTCTCATGAGAGGATTCCCTCCTGTGAGAAGAAACAGAGCTCCCTATGGAGGTGCCAGAGTGGTTAGACTCCTGAGAAGGAGACCTAGACTTTCTGAGCACACTCATAATCCTTCCTGGGGGACAAAGGTGTGGTTCTCTAGATCCTCATCTTCATCTTCCCCAGAAGGGATTGGGTTTTCCAGGTCAGGGTCATTGTCACCCTCCTGGTCAGTTTCAGAGGGGGCTGGGGGTTGTGGTACCCCTGGCCCCTTCCTCATCTGCTGGCCCACCCTCTGCTCCTACCCCTTCAGTCTCTGAGGACTTACTAAGATCATAAGCCACCAACAACTCCTGGAGGTGTTGGGTGGTGGGACTTTGGCCTGTCCTTAATTTCCTCACGTTACACAAAGCTCTCAATTCCAAGAATGGGAGTGTGTCATACTTGGAGGGTGGAAGCTCCATGGCTTCCTGCAAGGCATCTTTGGATCCTGCTTTTAAAGACATTACTAGTGTGGTGTGGTGTATGCACTACCTACTCTAGTGTGGCCTACTAAACTCTCTTGAGTTGTAGAAAGGGTTGTGCTATCCCTTAACACACAACTCTAAGTTCAGTAGAACTTACTGTTATTCTAAGCTTAAATTATATGTACCTTAGGTACCTTTAGTGGTTTTCAGTTGATCAATTCAATTGAGATTATCTGGTAAAACAATAGCAAGCTGGAATCCCACACGCTGCACACCAATGTGAGAAGTTGGCCTGGCATATGCTGTCCACTAATTATAGTGGGCACCTTGCACCAGTCCAAATCGACTCTTATGGTAGGTAGGTTAAAGACAACCTTATTGAAAGCTATCCTAGTGGTAGCTATGGAGAGCAGCCTTCAGGCTAAGTCTTGAAGGAATGTAAAGCAGCTTGTTTTACCAGTCTATAATCTCTTGAGTGACCAAATGAAAGAGCACCACACCAGGTATATATTCAAAATATATGTATTTATTACTAAACACACCCCTCTAGTCTCTTTATGAGGCTAGAGTTCGAAGTACATAGGTTATAAGATCTTAAATCACAGTAATAGCACAAATACACGTTTGGGCCCTAGGGGCGTACCAAACCATATACCAATAAAATGGTATGCGAACCACGACTGAACTAGACACTAGGCCTAGAGCCTCTAGAAGTGCTTGGACCAAAAGGAACCACCCAAGGTAGTGACATAGGGACCCACGGGAGACGCGTGCAGTGTAAATACACAACCGCGATACGCCGTTAACTTCTATGGAGAAAGTCGGGATCGGGAAAATAGAGGAAAGGGACACTTAAAATAGGACTAGGACAAAACCCTTTGAGATCTAGGACTTTGAAGAGTCTCTACCCACGGGAGCACCGGAGTACTCGTGTTACCTCACCCAGGGAAGACGGGTGCATAGGTGCCTTTCGGGGTCGGGTTTCATCGTCGTTTCGTATGGCGATCTGCTGCAAAGTGCTGCTGGCGACCAGGAGAAAAGTGTCCGGGTGGATCCAAGAGTGGATTGGAGTTCTGGTGAACCTGAAAGCAGAGGGGACAGAGTCTGGGCCACTAGCCAGTGACCAGGAAGGCGATGGACAGATGCCCACCGATGTCGAGTGCTTCAGGTGCGGTGACGGTCGTCTTGACTCTTCAGCCACGAGGTCCGGGAGGCGTTGTCGGTGACCAGGAGCAGGATTCGGGCTGGTGCTCGATGTCTGTCGAGTGCTGAGGTGTCGGCGACCGGATTGGACCCAACAAGCCTTGGCAACGGCAAGTCTCGAGTAAGATGTAGATCGTCGATGATGCAGACCAGCAAGGTCTGGGGAACTCACCCAGTGAAGGTAAGCGAGGGCAGGCCTGGAGCAACCAGGATGCCAAGTAAAGAAAAGATTGGCCTTCGTTAAGGGCTACTAGCCAACGGGCTAGCGACCGCGAAGGAGCCTCGTGACGCCGCACGTGGAGCTGGCTTACAGGACACTCGTGGAGTGGGGGCCAGTGATCTTCGGTGCAGGTGGTGCTGGAGGCTAGGGCTACTCGGAGCCCAAAGCACGACTTCTTGGGAGACCCAGAAGATGGTGCACTTGCAAGTGTGCTCGGTGTCCAGGGGTCACGGTCTCAAGTCACCCACGATAGCCACGGGCCTCAGCTTTGCTGGGGACTCAGGGTAGCCTCGGGAAGTCTGAGAATCCACCTCTGGTGATGCGATGACTTCGGCGTCCGACGGGAGCTTCAGTGATGCGAACCGGACAGATGCTTCTTTGGTGCCTGCCAAGCAGGGGAGTCACTCCTTGACCCCAAGGGAGATTCTTCAGTCCTCTAATCTTGTCGTAGAGCGTCGAAGGTCCAGGATTCAGTTTCAGAGTTTCGTCCAGGTATAATCTAAAGTCCTAAGGACTGGGTTCCTACCTTTATTCTAAAAATAGGGGATGGACTACTCTGTGGCCCCACCTATGGGTGGGTCAGGGCAGAGGGTGGCTACACCCCTTTCCCTTTGTCCAGTTCGCGCCAAATCAGGGGCTGCGAGCCCCTGATCCGGTTTGAACTGGGGTATGCACAGGGACACCAAATGTGCCCCCAGTGCAGGACTTCAAAGCACCCGAAAGTGCTCCCGCCCAGCCCCAATACACATTGTCCTGTCTGGGGAGGTGGTCACACCTCCCTGGGACAGGAAACCTATTGTCCAGGCCTCCCCTGCCGGAGTTTCGTCCATCAGCAGGAGGCCAGACTCGTGTCTGTGGCAGCAGCATCCATTTTGTGATGCCAGGGCTCTGGAAAGAAGTTACCGGACTCGTCAGAGTTAACATGCCTTTCCCTCTAGAAGGGTGGAATGCTACCCCCGCCACCAGGATTGGCGGGGGGTGGTATTCCAAGATGTTTGACACCAAACACGACATGTTTAGGTGCAGCCATTCCAAAGTTAGCATTTTACCGCGAGGATATAATGCGCTTAAGAGTATATGGTCAGGCTGCACTACAAACAGCATCAGAGATGGTCTCCGAACGCTGCAGAGGGGCCCTGCTCATGCAGGGGCACCCTCTCACATAGGAACCATGCACTCTGCCTTTAGGATTGATAAGGCCTGCCTTAGGAGTGACTTATAGGTTTATATGTGTGTACGCTTTTAGTGATATAGGTAACCTATACCACAGTAAGGGGTGCATGCACCACCTTACCCAGGCTGCAGTAGCAGACCTGTGGTGTCAGTTTGGATGGCCTTCCAGGGGTGGCATAATATATGCTGCAGCCCCTGGCAGGCCTCTGAGGTACCTATGCCCTTGGTACATAGTAAACCATATACTAGGGACTTATAAGGGCACTCCAGATCCCAATCAGTGATGTGCCTAAGGCACATGGAGACCCTTTTAAAGAGGAAACAGCTAGGCTGGGGTTCTGAATAGCAGGGCCCCAGCCAGACTAATGTCGAAAACCAGTGAAGCATCAGCAAAAAGTGGGGGTACCCATGTGAAGCAGATCCTACTCTCCTACACTCTACTTATCCCAATGTTGGGTGTTAGAGCACTATGTGTAACATAAACATTATACAGTGACAATAAATCCTGTAAGTGTGCAAATCAATGTACAAGATGTGTTACAAAAGACATTGAGGGTCACACTTTGTAGGCGTCACATGTCCTTCATAGCTCACTGTGCTACTTTAGAAGGATTACAATTTATGAACTGCAAATAACAAAAGGATATCTGTGCTAAAAGCAGCAACCCGAATCTACATAAAATAAAAATCTGTCATGTTACATGATGTGCTTTGCGGGAAACTCATAAACCTGCTATACTATATTGATTAAAATCTGGGGGTAGATAAAACACAGATCTCTCCAGCAAAAGTATTAACCTCCAGAGTTATTATTCCCCGAGATTTACTGGGCACTCAAAGAAATCAGTAGCAGGTGCCTATTTTAAAATGCAGACTTTGCTATCAATTAAGCAGAACAGATCTACTGTCATGTTTCTTCTTGTTGCCAATTTCTTTGTGGCAGAATTTTAAACAAAATAAATGTATTAGCTGAGGCCTAGATTTTGCACTGGGGTTGCGCCACTTTTTTGACACAACTCCGACTCAAAATATCATTTGTTAAATCGCGTAATGTGCTTAAATGTACTCATGATAGACCTGCTTAACATATGTGTGAGGTCTTAATATCTGATGTCACTTCTTGTGAGGTCACTTCCTGTGATGCCATGTGCGATGCTATGTGCATGACATCACATGCTGTGATGTCATGCACCATGATGTCACTTCCATACTGCCTACTTGGTTAGTCCGCCCCAATTCTTTTTTTAGGACTGTTGCCCTGTTGTCGTCAACTTCTTATGACTGGGCATGAGTCCCTTGATTCCTGACAATTATGTCCACCAGAGATGTCTAGGTGATTTTTACCTCTACATTCTCACCCATATTTCGAGGACCATGATCAGGGCGGGCTTCAGGGCAGGGCGATAGGTGCGACTGCACTGAGCACTGGCCTGGGGAGGAGGGCTCTGACCTCAGGGGTGGCTCTGTGCTTAGTAATAACTTATGATTTAAAAACACCTATGGCAGAGTTCCTTGTGCCTCCAGTTTTCAGACAGCATTAAAAATGTCAAGATAACTCTTGTGATTAATGTTCCTGCAAGAAAGAGAGATCAGAGCTTTGTCTAGTGCCAATTTTCGCTTGCCATAAGGTAGCACAGAGGGTTAATATGCCTGTTGCAAAGAACGGGTATTGTGCAGATCACAGATCTGTATTTTATGTGGATAGCTGAGTGGATTATACTTTTACTACAGAGATCCTTTGTCACCGCGGTTCATAAGATAAAACCCTATTATAGAACAGTGACTGTTACGAACTGTAATCAAAGAGCTGCATAAAATAGGTTAGGATGTTATGTTTTTCCCCAGTCTTTCATTATCTATTCCTCATGTTGCTGAAAAGGGTTTGTTTGGGTAGATATACATTGTGAGGGTAGTCAGCCTTTGCCACTGCTTTACAAAAATGCAACTGTATGTGAGAGAGGGGCTATGGAGAGATGAGGGGCACTTTTGCTCGGTGATCATGGCAGGGACATTTTAAGGATTTTGGGGCCCTGGGCCAAACTAAGGGGCCCATTATGATTGCGGGCGGATCGTCACCGCCGGGCCGGCGGTGGCGATCCGCTCACCATATGTCCCTGGTTCGCCCCCGCCATATTAGTATGGCAGGGGCATTGCGGCGGACGGAAAGACCGTCCGCCGCTTTTCCGCCGGTCGAATTGTCGACCGTGCGGAAAAGGGACACAATATGGTGGCGGTGTCTGCAAGACACCGCCATCCATATTATGATGTAGGCAGTAAATTACCTTTCCATGGCGGCATCGCATGCGGTTCTTGCTGTTGGGGGCCCGTTGCGGGCCCACAGGGTGTTGGGAGGGTGGGGAGTGCACATGGGGGGTACCTATGGTACCCCCCTCATTGCAATGCACAACGTGTCAGGCACCACGTGGTGCCTGCCATGTTGTGCATTGCAATGCTGTGCACAGTCCTTTTACATTGCGAGTGGGTCTGCAGCCAGCAGATCCACCCGCAATGTAAAAGGCCCAGAATGCGCCCGCCAGTGTGGCGGGCGCATCCTAATTTGCATAGCGGGACCGCCGCAGCATCGGCGGTCGGTCCCGTGTTCCGTTACGGTGTCCATCGTAATGATGCACATAGTTTGGGGGCCCCTGTTTGAAACATCTTTGAATTTATGATTCAATTTCAGCTCTTCCATGCCCTCTTTGGCCAGGACTGTGTTTACATCTAATATTCAGGTATAGTGACGTGTTTTCAGAATTGCACCACAGCAGCTACTCACTGATATTACTGCAAATAATCTCTGTGACACCCTCCCATTACTCATATGCGAGGTCCTGTTTTGATATAAAATGCACTTTTTTTATGATGCTCCATGAAACATAAACACAACATTTCTCTGCAAAATGTTTGTAACAGACTCACACATATCACCAACATTAAAAATAAATGAAAGGAAAATGGTATTTAAAATGTTTAATAATTATTCAAGGTCATCAGGACAGGACGCTGCAGGACAGAGCTGGCTCTATCAGGGGGCCCCCTGAAAGGCTGGGACCCTGGGCCAGAGCCAACTTTGGCCATGCCTTAAAACGTCTCTGGATCATGGGGGGAATCCCAGGAGGAGGTCATTGGGGGTGTGGGGGGGGTGCCAAAAATGATTGTCGCTCAAGGCCTCACCCGCTCTAAAGCCGGCCCTGACCATGATTTCTGGATTGCGCTGGTAACTTAAGTTTAAAGCATGGAAAATGTCTAAGTTCTTCCCCATTTAAGAGTGAACATCACAGCTCATAATGATCGTGTGCTCCTGCATCCTACTCCCTGTGTGCAGAAATACACAAACAGGACACCCGTGAGAGTGCTAGTGAACATCTCTGTGCCCAGAAAAACTGCTACAATTCTTTTGATCTCAATGCCAATGGACTTCATATAACATATCCTGTGCCTGCCCAAAAACAAGGCCAGTGCCGCCCAAAACCCGCTGGTAGTAGTTCCTTCCTCAGGTAAGCAAGAATTGTCTTGTTTAGGTGACAGAGAGCTCAATTACTCCTCTACGTTAGGTGCTACCACACTATATAAAATGTAACGCTTGCTTTTAGAAGTGAGTGTTGTACGTAGCCAGGCCGCAGAGTTTTCCAACTGTGCTGAATGGATACGCTGTTTGCACCCACAAATGGTACTTTCGTGCCCTCTGAGGAGTACGATGAGCAATTTAACTAGACGCTTTGAACTAAATTAACCGTGTTAAGATATTTTAAAACTTCACGAAACCAAACAATAAACAGAGGAATTGCATAGGTTTTGAGCTACAGGACAACTGCAGACAGCCATAAACACAAATACTTTCGAGAATCATGAATGCAAATGTGGTTCCAAGCATTAAATCCATCGACACAAACGAAAGTGTGAATACAAGTCTAGCATTCTGGAAAGAAAAGTCTTCCGAACCAAAGTCATAAAAGAGACTGTTTCTTTTCTTTTCACGCAGGGGCGGCTCCTCCATAATGGCCGAGGAGCGTCGCCCCACAGCCCGTGCCAGCAAACAATAAATAAAATGATAATAACGTAATGTTATTATCATTTTATTTATGCTTCCTGAGCCCAATACAAAAATATAGGGTGGGGCAGAGCATGTAAAGGAGGAGTAAAGTGCACTCATAAGTGCGCATGTGTGTTTGGCCGGCCGTCCTAGGCCGACCAAACACACATGTGCACTTATGTTTCTCCAACCTGGCTGTGTTACACAGCCGGGCTGGAGAAACAGCACAGACTCCAATGCACCGTCTGAGCGGCAAACAAAAAGGCCACTCAGACCAATCCTGGCGCTGCTCTCGTGTGAGAGCAGTGCCTGGATTGTGTGCAGAGCCTGTGCCCCGAGGGCCCATCCCCTTCCGGCCGTCGGCTGCCGAGAGGAACAGCTATACAGGCGTCAGAGGGAGCGGAGCGGGCAGCAAGTAAGTCTTTTTTTAAAATTATTCTTATTTTTTTCTCCTCCCCTCCCCCTCCCCAACCCTTGCCCTCTCCAGCCGTGGCAACCCTACCTCTTTAGGTAGGTGGCAGCCGCCACTGTTCTCATGCTAGGTGAATGCACAAGTTACTTACTTGTTCCCTAACGCGACGTAGAGCTTTGCACGAGGTGACGTTTCTGTGAGGGCTTTGAGGTTTTGAGAAGCAGAGAGGCGTCATTATGAGGGCTGTTGGCGGCAATGGCCCAAAAATGGAATCTAAAACTAAAGAGCAAACATAAATTAGAGGCACGTGGCGATCTTCTTTACTTTAGCTATACCACAGATTAACATATTTTGCATGAGTAGTTTTTGTACTCTGATTGTTAACATTTAGTGGGTAATCAGAGTAAAGGTAGCCTTCAGCTAACAGTTCTCCTATTCAGAAAATAAAAGATTCTCAACAGAGCTTTTAAAGGTAATTACCTAATAACCCTAAAATATGGAATGCCGCACCAAAGAAAATAACGCAGTCGCCACCCTTGCCCATGTTCAAGCAGTTACTAAAACAAACATATAATCATAAAATCCTTTGAATCCCCTGAAATCACCATTGTATCAAAAATACATGCTAAAACCTTAAGTTGCTCCCTTTACTCCTAGGTGACAAATTTCACTTTGATCCCTTTTTTGTGCTTTTCATTTACGTTCTATATGGCTTTCTAATTGCCTCTCTCCCTGCTTGGAGACTTTTTATTTATCTGCGATTTCAGATTTTCTTTTTCTTTTTATGTATCCCTTGATGTCTTGTCCCTGGGAGGACTGCCTGCCTTCAATAAAGGCACAAAAACACCTGTGGAGCAGTAGAGCTGCTTACCTGCATCCTGCAGGCACCCCAACGAAGACTGTGAGGGTTCCGGACCGCAAAAACCGGACGACCCCAAAACACCATTGCAGCTGTGCTTCCTAGCCTGAACTTAAGTGGGCCAATGGTGCCAGCATGGTCCCCCGGCCCTCCAGAGACAAAGCCCACCTTGGCCTTGCCCACTGTGGACTCTCCGATGCCGCCTGCAACCTCTGTTTGCAGGCACCCTCTACCGTGAGTGCTCCCTGTGATGAAAGCCTGATGCCTAAAGACACCTCTGCACCCTTTGCCCCTGGGGTAGAGGATAGTAGGCATCCCACGTCCCTGAGCATCACAAGAGTTGAGTACCCTTGTTGGTTCAGCCCAACTGGCCCCCCAGTCCAAGCCTGCAGCCTCTTTTCCAACAAACTGATCTCCAAAGACTTGAATGGGCCTCCTGATGCTCTAACGCACCTCTGCACTCAGCTGCCCCAGTGATGCCTGAAGTGAACTGTTGGTGCTGCCTTGGACCTAGCCCCATACTGATCCTAAGTCCAGAAGATTGGTCGTGTACGTCGCTGTTGGGTTCCCGAATACAATACATGTTTTTCTTCCTAAGTTAACATTGCCGCGAGGTGTTCAATTATGATTTAAAGTATCAAAAACTTGTTTTCTTCAAACCTGCTATTTTAAAAAGAACTTACCTGATTTTAATGATCCTGGTGCCATTAGTTATATGAATATAGGTGCTATTTTTATAATTTGGTGTGGATCTCCTTACTGAGTTGTGTGTATCATTTATTGGCTGTGTGTGTGCAGCGGATGTCTAACACTCCTCTCTGATAAGACTAAGGCTGCTCGACCACACTTCCCCCTAGAAGAGCACCTTGGGATTTCTAGAGCAAGCCTCTGTCCATTAGTAAGGGAATACCTGGACTCTTTGCACGGTATACTTCTGTTTGGTATACCATATAATGAGGCAGCTTCCTACATTGGTGGTGCAGAGATGGGATACAAGACTTGACATTAGCTGTACCAAATGGATAATGGGTGATTCCATGAAGGAATCCAAAATTTTCTTTAGTCTAAATTTTTTTTTCTGATTCCGATTCTTCTAAATTGTTTAAAACCTAGCTGTAAAGGCCTTGCTTCAAGTCCCACTATGAAACTGTTTAAAGTTTAAAAAGCATTTAAGTAAAGTTAGGCCTCTAGAAAGTACTTAGAACTTTTTATACTTTTCTAAAAAGGTCCCAACTACTTTAATACCACTTCTGAGACAGGTTCTTCCCTGGAGCTCATCACAGGGCCCTACAGGAACCTTAAGTTGTCGCAACTTAAGTCTCTTCCAAGCATGGAACCTCACCATGGGACCTAGACCCACAAAGACACATCTGCAAAGACTGCTCGCAGAATATGCTAGGTCCCTGGCTGAGGAAGAAAAACCTCTTGCAGAAGGGCAGAGGATGCTGAGGTGGACGACGTTCATGACGATTTCAACAGCAATCCTAACGAAAGCAACACTGGGAGTACTGACAATACCTCAGGAGAAATAGACAATGAAGTTGCAGATCTTCAAAAACTAGCCTAAAGGATAGCCTAAGAGGCTAAACTCCTAATAATGGAGAAAGAAAGAGCTGTGATGGGCATAGGACCCATCTCTGGTGGCAGCAAAATAATAAATAGGGAGAAAGATGAAGCTTTCAACCCTAAAATACCCAAAGGGATTGTGTCCAAATGCACAGATAGTGATGATATCACAAAATGGTTCACAGTCTTTGAGAGGGCTTGTAAAATGAGGCAACTCAACCAAAAATATTGGGGCTCTTTTCAATGGGAGCTGCTCTCAAGAAAGTGTAGGGATAGGCTCCTGACACTGTATGAGGCAGATGCTGACTAATATAACCTCATGAAAGATACCCAGATTGAGGGCTTTGGACTCACCACTGAGGATTACAGGATCAAGTTCCAGGAGACTCAAAAAACCCAGAGGCAGACCTGGGTGGATTTTGCAGACTTTTCAGTGAAAACACTTGGTGGCTGGTTGAAAGGTAACAATGTGAAAGACTATGATGGGCCTTATAATCTCATTATGAAAGAGTATCTGTTGAGTAATTGTGTTCCCGAGAAATTACCTCAGTACCTAGTAGACCTAGGTTCACTTAACCCTCAAGAGTTGGAGAAGAAAGCAGGCCACTGGGACAAGACAAGGGTAACCAAAACAACTCATGGTGGGGGTGATCAAAAGAAAGGGGTCACTATGCCCTCCCCCAAGGGTAAGATGGTGACCAGTCCAAAGACAAAAACAAAGTCTTCTCAAGTCCCCCAGAAACGTGTTCAGGAGGGTGTGCCCCAAGCCAATACGCAGTCTAGGAGTGGGTACTAGGGTAAGAACTGGGATCCCAAAAAGCATGGTGCCTTAATAGCAAACCCAATGGGCACCACATTATAGACCCTAATGGTCCCAATACAAAGAGTCTCCCTAATGCACCTGCAGTAAATGCAGTGCTAAGTTTCCAGATGGGATCCCAAGTGAGCCCTGACCATGTCAGAGAGCTCACTGAAGCAACTTTAGTCTTTGAGGGTGGGGGGGAGTGGATATAGCTGCCCTGGCTGTCTGGCACATTAACATGGAAAAATACAGACAACAGCCTCATATAAATGGGATCAGACTTGAAGCAGTGAGGGATCCAGGTGCAAGTGTCACTATGGTGATCAATCAATCAATCATGGATGGTAAAGCGCAACTACTAACTTGGTTGGGCTTCAAGCTGCTGGGAGGGGAGGCTGGGCAGCTCCGTTGAGTTCTGGGGTTAGCCAAAGAGCCAGAGCTTGAGGTCCTTCCTGAACTGGGGCAGAGTGGGAGCTTGCCGGAGGTGGAGGGGGAGGTCATTCCAGCCTTTGGCTGTGAGGTAGGAGAAGGACTTTCC
The DNA here is from genome assembly GCA_963921515.1 of Calotriton arnoldi. Classification (NCBI taxonomy): domain Eukaryota; kingdom Metazoa; phylum Chordata; class Amphibia; order Caudata; family Salamandridae; genus Calotriton; species Calotriton arnoldi. Next base: position 4,057,010 of record CAWUFW010000501.1, read on the forward strand.
TCCCATTCTGGTCTTGTAGATACATGGGCAGGCCAGAGAGAAATCAGCTGATCTGAAGTGTCTTTTGGGTGCGTGGAAGGAGAAGCAGTTGTTCAGGTATGTGGGTCCGGTGTTGTGAAGGGATCAAAAGATTGATAGCCCCAGGACAATACTTGACTGGTGAGACACTCACTATCCTTAATGCTGATAATCAGGCTAAGGTCCATCCCATGGTGATGTTGTCCTTAGAATGGGGAGGGGTTACTGGCCAAAAAAAGGTGGTGGTATCCTCTGCAATTCCTGTAGAATGTGTGCTAGGCAATGATCTGGAGTCCTCAGTGTGGGCTGAGTTCGAAAGAAAAACCCATGCAGCTATGTTGGGTATACCTGAATGGGTGTGTGTGAAAACCTAAGCACAGTGAAATGCCCAGGATGAAATAAAGGAGTTGAAATCTGGAATAATGGCCCAACCCTCCAAGAGAAAAGGCAAGAAGTCTGGGAGAAGACCTGTCAGCCCCAGAGGGAACTGAGTCCCAGGAACGTGGGCCATACATGGCATAGCTCCTAGGCTCAGGGGGACCCTGTAGGGAAGATCTGTGTAGGAACAGATGACCTGTCCCACTCCTGAAAGCCTGAGACAGCAAGCTGCTGATCAAGAAACAGGAGATGTCAGTGGCTCCCACAGAACCTACTGGGAGAAGGGACTCCTTTACACTGAGTCCAGAGATCCCAAACCTGATGCCACTAGGAAAGTAGTAGTGCCTCAGATGTATAGAGAGTTCTTGCTCACTTTGGCTCAAAACATCCCCTTTGCTGGGCATCTTGGCAAGGCCAAAATGTGGAGTAGGTTAGTTACCCAGTTCTACTGGCCAGGTATGTCCCAGAAGGTGAAGGAGTTTTGCAACTCCTGTGCTATCTGCCAAGCCAGCGGCAAAGCAGGTGGCTACCCAAAGGCGCCATTAATTCCACTCCCATTGGCTGAGGTACCCTCTGAAAGGTTTGGGGTTGATATGGTTGGTCCCCTAGATCCTCCAACAGCAGCAGGGAACAAATTCATACTGGTAGTAGTGGGTCATACTACCATGTATGCTGAAACCATTCCACTAAGGACTACCACAGCTCCTGCAATGGCTAGGGCCCTCATTGGGATCTTTACCAGAGTGAGTTTCCCTAAAGAGGTGGTGTCAGACAGACGTACAAACTTCTTGTCTGGCTACCTGAAACACATATGGGCTGAATGTTCACCCCCCCACCCCACTTATCACCAACAAACAAATGGGGCATGATCATGGAACTCCATGAGAAACTCAGAAGGAGATGGGATGTCTTACTGCCATAACTGCGTTTTGCCTATAGAGAAGTGCCACAGAACGGATTAGGGTTTTCCCCCTTTGAACTTCTGTTTGACTATCTTGTAGGGGGGACCATTGTGTCTAGTAAAGGAAGGCTGGGAGAGACCTCTCAAAGAGCCTAAGCAAGACATAAACCTTGAGGCCAGCCAGAGCTCTGGTATGACCAAAAGGCTGCACCTGTGGAGTTCCAACCAGTGTAAAAGGTGTGGGTTTTGGAACTTGTAGCTGCTAGGGCCCTCTGTGACAAATGGAGTGGGCCCTACCCTTTCCTAGAAAGAAAAGGGGAGGTCACCTATCTGGTGGACCTTGACACTTGCAGGAACCACAAAAGGGTCATCCATGTGAACAACCTTAAACCCTATCGTGACAGGGCTGAGGTGACGACAATGATGGTCACTGATGATGAACGGAAGGAAGAGAGTGAGACTCTCCCTAACCTCCTCTCTCACAACCCTAAAGATGGGTCAGTAGAGGGAGTGGTCATTTCAGACACCCTCTATGTCAACAGTAGGCTGACCGTAGGCAATTCCTGTAACAGTATGCAGAGCTCTTTTGTTTGACCCCTGGTCAGACAAGTTGGTGCACACATGATGCAGACACTGGCAACAGCCTACCCGTCAAAAATAAAATCGACAGGATCTACAGGTCTGACCAAGTCAAAAAGAGCATCAAGGCTGAAGTAAGCAAGATGCTAGAATTGGGAGTCATTGTACCTTCTGAGAGCCCCTGGGCCAGCCCAGTTGTCTTAGTCCCCAAACCTCATACCATGGGTGGTAAAATAGAGCTGAGGGTTTGTGTAGACTACAGGGGCCTCAATGCAGTAAGCAAGACAGATGCACATAACCAAGACTCCTCCAAGACTCCTCCGACAGAGGGTGCTTTACACCCTGCGCCCACAGGATGACCTGCGGATTAGCATTCCAGGGCCGCGGAGCTTTAAAGTGGCCCACCGCCTCCGGTATGCAAATCTGGCTTCATTCACAAGAAGATAAAGCTAACCCCTTCATCCAGAGCCCTTGGGCACCTGGACAGGCAGGAAAATTAGCTTTGCATGTCCACCCTCAGGCTAGTATCACCCCTGAACTGGGCTACCTGATTTGGATGCAACTTTTCAGAAGTGACCATCTTGGTGATGGCAAATTTTGGATCTCTAGGACAGGGTTCTACCCACTTCCCCCAGGAAGTGGTCATATAGGGGGCATGGTGACCCAAGAGGTAAGTAGCCCATTAGCTACTACCCTACACTCCACTAACGTTCCTAAATTCAGTATTTAGTGGAGCCCTGGCAACTGTAAATCAGATCCTGTGGATCAAAAGAAGAAGATGGGCCAAAGAGCAGCGAAAACAAGAACTTCAGAAGAAGCAACTGATTTGGCACCAAACCTAGCCGGCCTGTTTTCCTATTCTCGACAATTGCACCAAAGTCGTCTCATCCTGCAAGCTGCTGATCATCCAAAGCCTGGGAGGACTGCCAGCACTTTTTCAAAGACTCAGGAACTCCAGTGGAGCAGCAGATCCCCTGCATCTTGCAGGTACCAAAGACTGAGCTGTGAGGCTCCAAGACTGCGAAAACCTGACACCGTAAAGTCCCACTGCACTTGAGCCGCCTAGCCTGAGCTGAAGTGTGCCAACGGTGCCAACGTGGCCCCAAGATCCTGATGACCTAAGAAGAAGAAGGACACTGAAGAGTCACAAAAGCAGAAGACTGAAGAAGAGCAATTGATTTGACACCATCCCTGCCAGCCTGTCTGCTATTCCCCGTCAAAACTGCGCCAAAGATATCTCGTCCTGCAGTTGTTGGGCCTCCAAAGCTTGGAAGGACTGCCTGTCTTCAATAAAGACTCAAGAACTCCTGTGGAGCAGCAGATCTGCTTCCCTGCATCCTGCAGGCACCCCAAAGAAGACTGTGAGGGCTCCGGACCTCAAAAACCCGACTCCACAAAACACCCTGCACCAGTGCTTCATAGCCCGAGCTGAAGTGGGCCAACAGCGCCAGCATGATCCCCCAGCCCTCCAGAGACAAAGAACACCTTGGACTTGCCCACCTTGGACTTTCTGATGCCACCTGCAGCCTCTGTTTGAAGGTCCCCTCTGCCGTGAGTGCGCCTGGTGATGAAAATCTGGCACCTAAAGACACCTCTGCACCCGTCGCCCCAGGAAAAGAGGACCAAAGGCATCCCCACGTCCCTGAGCCTTACAAGAGGTGAGCCTCCTTGTTGGTTCAGCCCGACTGGTCCCCCAGTCTGAGCTTGCAGCCTCTTTCACGACGGACCAATCTCCATAGACTTGAATGGGGCACCCAATGCTGTAAGGCTCCTCTGCACCAGGCTGCTCCAGTGCTGCCCAAAGTGAAATGTTGGTGCTGCCTTGGACCTTGCCCCATACTCACCCTAAGTCCAGAAGATTGGTCCTGTAAGTCGCTTTTGAGTGCCCAAATGCATGTTTTTCGCCCTAAGTTAACATTGCAGCGAGGTGCTTCAATTATGATTTAAAGTATCAAAAACCTGTTTTCTTCAAACCTGCTATTTTAAAAAGTACCCACTTGATTTTGATGATCTTGGTGCCTAAAGTTAAATATAGATAAGTGCTATTGTTTTAAATTGGTGTGGATCTCATTATTGAGTTGTGTATATCATTTATTGGCTGTGTGTGTGCAGTGGACGTCTAACACTCGTCTCTGATAAGCCTAAGGCTGCTCGACCACACTACCACCTAGAAGAGCAACTTGGGATTGTTATAGCAAGCCCCTGTCCACTAGTAAGGGAATACCTGGACTCTTTTGACAGTATACTTCTTTTTGGTATACCATATAAAGAGGCAGCCTCCTACAGTTTTCTGTGTCAAAACCGAATAAAGATTTATGATGATGAATAAAAGATAAATAATGATTAGATGCCGTGTCTGGAAGCTTTAAATAGTCTATGAAATCACTACAGGAAAAACACTGCATTTATTGTACTTTATGAAAAAAACAACTGAAAAAAATGCAACCTCATCCCATACAAAAGGTCCACAGGAACAAATTGATATTATATCCTTTCAAATCCTATCGACGAGCGTTATGTGTGCTGAACCAATAACTATCAAACAAGTGTGAAATTGTTAAACCTGACATACTTGGTGTAGTATTCTCACAGACTTTTGCCTTCAATTCCCTGTTTTTGCTGAATCCACTTTTGTTGGCATTTGGACTGTGCGCTTTACCCCTGCTGGTAAAGTGCTTGTGCTTGCTGCCTTAAACATAGTAAAGTTTGCCTACACCTAATTGGTACATTTAGTTTACTTGCAAGTCCCTAGTAAATGGTATTACATGTACCCAGGGTCTATAAATGTACCCAGGGCCTGTAAATTAAATACTTATAGTGAGCGCAGCACTGATTGTGCCACCCACTAAAGTAACTTGTAAAATATGTCTCAGGCCTGCCACTGCAGCTTGTAGTGCAGCTTATCCTGCTATGTCAACCTGCGAAATGAACCATTTACCAGGACTCAATCAATCAATCAGGGGTTTGTTAAAGCACGACTACTCACCCGTAAGGGTCTCAAGGCGCTAGGGGTGGGGGGGGTGGTGCAGGTTCCATCCATCAAGGAGGGGGTCTGTCGAATAGCCAGGTTTTGAGGTTTCTTGCGAAGATGGGGAGCGATGTTGTCTGTCTGAGATGGAGCGGAAGGGCGTTCCATGCTTTGGCCGCGAGGAAGGAGAAGGAGCGGCCTCCCGATCTGGTCTTTCTGGTGCGGGGGACGACGGCGTAGGAGAGCTGGGCTGATCGTAGGGTCCTTTGGGGTGCGTGGAATTTGAGTCGGCTGTTCAGGTATGCTGGTCCGGTGCTGTGGAGGGCCTTGTGTGCGTGGGTGAGCATCTTGAAGGTGATTCTCACCTCGACAGGGAGCCAGTGGAGTGTGCGCAGGTGCTGGGAGATGTGGCAGTGTTTTGGCAGGTTGAGGACCAGTCTTGCGGCGGCGTTCTGGATGTTCTGTAGCTTGCGGTGAGGTTTTTGTTTATTCTGGCGTAGAGTGCGTTGCCGTAGTCGAGTCTGCTGGTGACCAGGCCGTGAGTGACGGTCTTTCGGTGTTCGAGGGGGATCCATTTGAAGGTCTTACGAAGGAGGCGGAGGGTGTGGAAGCAGGAAGATGAGACAGAGTTGATCTGGCGGTCCATTTTGAGCTCGGAGTCCAGGATGATTCCCAGGTTGCGTGCGTGGTCCGTGGGGGTTGGCGGGTTTCCGAGGGCGGGGGGCCACCAGGTGTCGCTCCAGGCATCGGGGTTTGGGCCCATGATGAGTACTTCTGTTTTGTTGGTGTTTAGTTGTAGGCAGCTGTTTTTCATCCATTTGGCGACGGCTTCCATGCCTTCTCGAAAGTTGCGTCTGGCGGTGTTGGGCTCGTTGGATAGGGAGAGGATGAGCTGGGTGTCGTCTGCGTATGACACGATGTTGAGTCCGTAGGTTCTGACGATGGGGGCGAGTGGAGCCATGTAGACGTTGAAGAGCGTCGGGCTGAGGGAGGAGCCCTGGGGGACTCCGAAGGTGGTAGGTGTGGGGTCCGAGAGGAAAGGGGGGAGTCTGACCCGCTGTGTCCTGCCGGAGAGGAAGGAGCGGATCCAGTCGAGGGCCTTGTCCTGGATTCCTGCGTCGTGGAGTCTGCGTATTAGGGTGCGGTGGGAGACTGTGTCGAACGCCACTGATAGGTCGAGGAGGATGAGGGCTACTGTTTCTCCTTTTTCCAGTAGGGTGCGGATGTCGTCTGTTGCGGCGAGGAGGGCGGTTTCCGTACTGTGGTTTTTTCTGAAGCCGGATTGGGAGGAGTCGAGGATGTTGTGTTCTTCAATGAATGTGGCGAGTTGGCTGTTGATGGCTTTCTCGATGACTTTCGCTGGGAACGGGAGTAGGGAGATGGGTCTGTAGTTTTTGAGGTCGGTGGGGTTCGCTGAGGGTTTCTTTAGGAGGGGGTTGACCTCGGCGTGTTTCCAGTCGTTGGGGAACGAGGCGGTCGCCAGGGAGTGGTTGATGGTATGGCGGAGCATGGGTGCGATGGTGTCGGCGGCTCTGTTGAAGATGTGGTGGGGGCAGGGGTCCGTGGGGGCCCCTGAGTGGATTGACTTCATTGTCTTCAGTGTGTCTTCGGTGGTGAGGGCTGTCCAGTCGTCAATCACTGGTTTCCGGGTGTTGGGGGTGGTTGGTGAGGGTTCAGTGTGTTGGTTGTCTTCGTCGAAGTTGTTGTAGATGCTCTTGATTTTGTGGTGGAAAAAGGTGCTGAGTTTGTCGCAGAGGTCTTGTGAGGGAGGGATGTCGGTAGACTCGATAGTGGGTTGGGCGAACTCCTTGATGATGCTGAAGAGTTCCTTGCTGTTGTGCGCGTGGGTGGAGATTCTGTCTTCAATCGCTTTTTTCCTCGTTTCTCTGATGAGTTGATGGTGGGCGTTGGTGGCGGCTCTGAAGTTGTCGTGGGCTTCTGTGGATTTGGTGTTCCTCCAGGCCTTTTCGAGGCGGCGGCATGTTCTTCTGGACTCTCGAAGTTCGGTGGTAAACCATCTGGCATCTTGGCACGGGTATTCTTGTTTTTCTTGAGGGGGGCTATGGTGTTGGTGCTGTCCGAGATCCATCTATGCAGGGTTCGGGCTCCGGTGTTGGGGTCGTCGTTTTCCGCGATGGTTGGGGTGGAGTTGTTGAGTGAGGAGGTGAGCTGGTCGTCGGTGATTTTGGTCCAGTTTCTTCGTGGAAGCAGGTGCTGGTGTCTGTGGATGGTGGGTGTTCTGAAGGTGAAGTGGACGCAACGATGGTCGGTCCATGGGAGTTCGGTGGTGTGGCTGAAGGTGATGGAGTTTCCTGTAGTGAAGAGGGGGTCGAGGGTTTGACCTGCTGAGTGCGTGGGCTCGGTCACGATCTGGCGCAGTCCAATGTTGTGGAGGTTGTCCAGGAGGGATGTGGTGTTGGGGTCCAGTTAGTTGTCGAGGTGGAAGTTGAGGTCTCCCAGCAGGGTGTAGTTGGTGGATGCGATGGCCTGCGGGGAGATAATGTCCGTGATGGAGTTGGCAAAGGGTCCGCGGGGTCCAGGGGGTCGGTAGATGAGGGTTCCTCGGAGGGTGGCGGTGGGGCTGGCCAGTATCTTGAAGTGAAGGTGTTCCATCAGTTCTGTGGGCTCGTCAGGGAGTGTGCTCAGGCGGAGGCTGGATTTGTGGACGATGGCGATTCCTCCTCCTGGGCGGGTGGGTCGGTCCTTCCTGGAGATCTTGTATCCTTGGGGGATGGCGATGGCGATGTCCGGTCCCGAGGTGCTGTTGGTCCAGGTTTCGGTGAAGAACGCTACGTCCGGGGTGGTGCTGTCGAGGAGGTCCCAGATTTCTGTGGCGTGTTTGTGTAGGGATCGGACGTTGAGGAGGATGCATTGCAGGGTCTTCGGTTCGGTTGTGGTCTTGTGGGCGGGTTGTGCTGGATCCGTGTTCTTGGCAGTGCTGCAGGTGTGCCGGCAGCGGTGACAGCTGAAGGGTCCGTGGGAGTCGGCTGGTGATGCTAGCTTGCAGTTGTTGTTGCGGCTTGGGTTGAGTGCGTGGAGTGCTGCTGGGTCGTAGCGTTGGCGGGGCGGAGGTCCAGGGTTCCTGGCGCTGGTCGCGGTCGGGTCGCGGACGGGCGCAGACGGACTTGCCATTGACGCGCCTTCGACGCGCCAGCGGCGCGCCCGCGGCTTGCTGGTGGGAGAGCAATTTCACTGACAATGAGTCAGTGGTCTTGCTCGCCTGTCCCCGCAGTGGCCGCCATTAAGTAGGGGTCGGGGAGGGCTGGACAGCTGGGAGGCGGGAGCGGGGAGGGGAGTTGGATTGGGCGGGTCGCGCTGGGGGGGTGGGGCCGCGGGGGCAGCAGCGGCGGGGAAAGGTCAAGGGAGGAAATAAGGGATAAAGAAAAAAGGGAAAATAGGCAGAAATAAGGCACAAAAGAGCAGAGATGCAGAAAAGTGCAGAAAGGTGAAAGATAAAAGAGGGTAGAAAAACGAGTGAAAACGAGTGAAAGGGCAGAGCGAGAAGAAGGGAAAATGAGCAGAAATAAGGCACAAAAGAGCAGAGGTGCAGAAAAGTGCAGAAAGGTGAAAGATAGAAAAGGGTAGAAAAACGAGTGAAAGAGCAGAGTGAGAGGAAGGAGACAGAGGTCCACTGCACCACCAGGGATGAGGCGCAGGGAAACCTGCGGGTGGAGGAGGGCCTCGATCTCCAACACTCGAGAGTGCAGGGGCAGGGGCAGGCCTCACTTAATGGTGGAGCTGCGAGGGTGGGAGAGCAATTTCACTGACAATGAGTCAGTGGTCTTGCTCGCCTGTCCCCGCAGTGGCCGCCATTAAGTAGGGGTCGGGGAGGGCTGGACAGCTGGGAGGCGGGAGCGGGGAGGGGAGCTGTATTGGGCCGGTCGTGCTGGGGGGGAGGGGCTGCAGGGGCAGCAGCGGCGGGGAAAGGTAAAGGGAGGAAATAAGGGATAAAGAAAAAAGGGAAAATAGGCAGAAATAAGGCACAAAGGAGCAGAGATGCAGAAAAGTGAAAGATAAAAGAGGGTAGAAAAACGAGTGAAAACGAGTGAAAGGGCAGAGCGAGAGGAAGGGAAAATGAGCAGAAATAAGGCACAAAAGAGCAGAGATGCAGAAAAGTGCAGAAAGGTGAAAGTTAGAAAAGGGTAGAAAAACTAGTGAAAGAGCAGAGTGAGAGGAAGGAGACAGAGGTCCACTGGACCACCAGGGATGAGGCACAGGGAAACCTGCGGGTGGAGGAGGGCCTCGATCACCAACACTCGAGAGTGCAGGGGCAGGGGCAGGCCTCACTTAATGGTGGAGCTGCGAGGGTGGGAGAGCAATTTCACTGACAATGAGTCAGTGGTCTTGCTCGCCTGTCCCCGCAGTGGCCGCCATTAAGTAGGGGTCGGGGAGGGCTGGACAGCTGGGAGGTGGGAGCGGGGAGGGGAGCTAGATTGGGCCGGTCGCGCTGGGGGGGAGGGGCCGCGGGGGCAGCAGCGACGGGGAAAGGTAAAGGGAGGAAATAAGGGATAAAGAAAAAAGGGAAAATAGGCAGAAACAAGGCACAAAAGAGCAGAGATGCAAAAAAGTGCAGAAAGGTGAAAGATAAAAGAGGGTAGAAAAACGAGTGAAAACGAGTGAAAGGGCAGAGCGAGAGGAAGGGAAAATGAGCAGAAATTAGGCACAAAAGAGCAGAGATGCAGAAAAGTGCAGAAAGGTGAAAGATAGAAAAGGGTAGAAAAACGAGTGAAAGAGCAGAGTGAGAGGAAGGAGACAGAGGTCCACTGGACCACCAGGGATGAGGCGCAGGGAAACCTGCAGGTGGAGGACGGCCTCGATCACCAACACTCGAGAGTGCAGGGGCAGGCCTCACTTAATGGTGGAGCTGCGAGGGTGGGAGAGCAATTTCACTGACAATGAGTCAGTGGTCTTGCTCACCTGCCCCCGCAGTGGCCGCCATTAAGTAGGGGTCGGGGAGGGCTTGTCAGCTGGGAGGCGGGAGCGGGGAGGGGAGCTGGATTGGGCCGGTCGCGCTGGAGGGGAGGGGCCGCGGGGGCAGCAGCGGCGGGGAAAGGTAAGGGGAGGAAATAAGGGATAAAGAAAAAAGGGAAAATAGGCAGAAAAAAGGCACAAAAGAGCAGAGATGCAGAAAAGTGCAGAAAGGTGAAAGATAAAAGAGGGTAGAAAAACGAGTGAAAATGAGTGAAAGGGCAGAGCGAGAGGAAGTGAAAATGAGCAGAAATAAGGCACAAAAGAGCAGAGATGCAGAAAAGTGCAGAAAGGTGAAAGATAGAAAAGGGTAGAAAAACGAGTGAAAGAGCAGAGTGAGAGGAAGGAGACAGAGGTCCACTGGACCACCAGGGATGAGGCGCAGGGAAACCTGCGGGTGGAGGAGGGCCTCGATCACCAACACTCGAGAGTGCAGGGGCAGGGGCAGGCCTCACTTAATGGTGGAGCTACGAGAGTGGGAGAGCAATTTCACTGACAATGAGTCAGTGGTCTTGAAGGACTAAACCTTCATTTTTGTTACTTATACGTCACCCCTAAGGAAAGCTGTAACAACTCCAAGGGCAGGGTACATGGTATTTAAAATGTAGGATATCTGAATTTAAGTTTTAGATGTCCGGGTAGTGAAAAACTCCTAAAGTTATTTTTCACTGCTGTAAGGCCTGTCTCTCCCATTGACTAACACTGGGTTACATTATTCCATTTAATGAATTATAACTTCAGATGGGAGCAAATAGGGACATGCTTCTTCCACTCAAATGAATTATAAGTTAAAATCATCTTTAATGATAGAGTTGGATTTTAAATTACTATTCTGAAAATTGTATTTTTAGGAAGTTGGGTTTTTCCTGCTTAAACCAAATGCCCCTTGCTGCCTGTGTCCAGGGTCACATTGTTGTGAAAGGCTCTCCTGTGGTGTTTTGTGTATTCCTTCCACACATGGGGACAAAAGGGCCTTCGGTATGGCTTGGGGGGTTTCTCTCATGAGTAGGATGCCTTGGAGGGTTGTAGCCAGCCTTCCTGAGCTTCAAAGGGTAGCCTCATGGCTTGCACTTCCCCTTCCTAACTTCTAAGGGGTTCCTGCCCTGCCACTGACAAATGCATCTCACACCTAGGCATGCCTGCTCTTTGTTACCCTAGACAGTTTGGAGCCAAACCCAGGAAAGGGGAAAGGTTAGACAAAGGGGGTATCTCCCACTCGCAGGTTGGTACTGGAGATAAAAGCGGCTCCTTCAGAAACTTTCAGCAGAACACTCCTGGACCTGTGGAGGATTCAGAAAGACAAACCTGCTGTCTGAAGAAGGAAGACTGGGCCTGCTTGCCTTGAACCCAGGCTCCCCAGAAATTACTCCAAGGGTCAATTGGCTGATCTCCTGTTTGAGACTCCCTCAAGCTTCCAGAGGCCTCCATGCAACTGACCAGCTTCAACTGGACCTACCTGGACTTGGTTTAGCCCTGCAGCTGAACTTTGCTGGCCTCTGTTAGAATACGTCCTGATCCCCAAGAGGTACCCCAAGGCCTGGATTCTTATCTGGCACAAAAGTGTGTACTCCTCCTGTCTCAAGACCACAAGTCTTGAGCTGCAGGTGAAGATCCATATGTTTTTGGTCTCCTCGCGCCTGTAAAAGGACTCCTGGAGTCGCCCAGTGACTATCCACAATGCCCACTGTCGTGAATCTCCAGGTACAACCTGCTCTTTGCATCCGCTCCAAGGTCCAGCACCAATGGCAACAGTCTGTGTCACCATCCTCGATGCTCCTTTTATATGTGGGCACTTCGAGTTTATGTTATTGGGTCTTCTTTGAACGGTTAACCCAAGGAGCAGAGCACCCGTACCTTGGAACGACTTTGAGTGCAGCACCCTTATAACTGTTCTCAGCTATTTTTTTTAAAATCTTCAGGTGGACGAACCTGGTCCCATTACCCGACTCGAGCTCCTTCATGGTTAGCCTGAACTAGTGACTTTGGCTCAGTCCAACGCAATCAGATAACCACAATTGTTGATTTGTGCTTTTGGCACAAGGTTTGCTAGTAACTGGAAAAACTCATAACTATGGTTGTGTGCTTTCACAGCGAACTTATAAACCTGTTAATTTGCTAGTCTTTGGCACCAAGAAACAACCTAGTTGTAGGATGTGACTAACAAATACACTAAATGATAACGGAATACAGTAGGAATCTGAATCTATGTGTCTCAAGGCTTCATCATTTAAATGAGCAGTGTCAGTATAACTTGGTTTGCCCACAAAGTTCACTGTGGTACTGCCAAAGCTCAAAAGACAAGTATATTTATGTTGTTAAAAGGTTTATTTGAATTTAATTGAAGCAGAACAAAGCCTACGCAAAATATCTTGGCATATGTACCATCCAAACTAATAAAACCCCTGCTCAGCATTTTAATATAGCCTTCGGCTCGGGCCTTTAACGCGGTAGTGGGCCTTTAATAGCCGGTATAGCCCTGCTACGAAGGCTATAAGGCTATTAGAACATTCTGCCACTAGAGGGCAGAATGTTCTCAGAAATAAAACAAAGGCATCTCGAAGCTCGAGGGGATTTCCGAGAGGCCTTTGTAAGACATTGGAATGTTGCTCTGCGGGCCTCTACCAGCCCGTAGAAGCATGGAGCACTCCATTGTCTACAATGGAGCTCCCAACATTCCAATGTTCTAATATAACGATATATCTCTACTGCCTCCCACTGACACCTATGGCAAGGTTTCTATATGTATTTTTAATGTTACATACAATAGAGGCCTGATTGTATGCTAATGTGGTTGCGGTAGGAGTATGAACTATGCCTGAGAAAATGGTACAAGTCCAGGGGTTAGAAAATAGGCTGGCTTGTTTAAATAATACAATTAATAAAACGTGCTTGATTACCGTGGTTTTCTGAGACTCATGCTAACAGGTTGGGAAGGAACTTTTCTTTCTGTGATGCTCTTTTACAAACATGGCAGATGAAATATACCGACGTTGTGTGTTCCATCTTGTAAGAAAAAGGAAGATAAGTAGCATTAAGTTTCTGCGTGTAACTATATTTAGAACAAGAAGTACTGTCAATATTCCTGTGTAAAAAAACAGGATCGTAGCATGAGCAGACCCCCCACCCTTACCCCATATAGCGCCATCAATTGGAAAGGTATATAAGATACCAGTGCAAAGGGGGGATTAGACACACAGATGTATTCCTGGCGGGTAGGGAAGCAGAAATATGTTGTTCTGACTTCAGGACTGATGGAACAATACATATGTGGGGAAGCATTACCTGACTGGTTATATTATGGAAAACTAACATAACTATGCTGTTAGACAGCTGGTTGTAACTTAAGTAGCGGTTTTCAGACTAAATCTTTGGGGATATGTGATGAAATAAAATTGGGGCTTATCTAGGATCTGTAGACTTAGATACCTGCATGTGACAGATTCCTTACAGGATTTGTCTAACTCCTAATACTTTCAACTATTTGGGAATAACTCAGTGGGGAAGGAGAGAGAGACACCTGCCAGTTGTACTTTTCACTGAAAAGTCACAATTTCCATTTGGGGCTTAGGAAATGTACCGGATGTGACTACAAATTGTGGATATGACAACACCATTGCCAAAATATTTTAAATCACACCATTTGCTCTAAAGCCATTTCCCTGAGCCTCATAGGAACAGCTTGTCAACAACTAACCGTTTTAATTGTTCTTTGGCTCTCCTTTTCTACTGATGCTAGAATCCATGCCAACCAGGCTGCTTCTGCTTGTCACTGGACCAGAGATGGAATATCTCATCATCGTCTTTTTTCCATAAAGAACTCTGAGGTAACCTCAGGAGAAGAGACTTCTTAATAAATTAATCGCAAGTAAATAAAGTTCAAATGTAATCAAAATGATTCTAACTTTGCAATGCTATTATACATTAGCGATTACTGTCTGGTCTTACTCTTACAGTCATCATATTTTCCCCTTCCTGCTCCAACCCTAAAAAAACCTTATTCCTTAATTATTTGAAAAGAATGTATTTAATTTTGAACAGGTGAGATCTCAGATGCTGCACTGGGAAAACAAAATTCTCCTAAGTGTTCTAGTTTAGCTTTTGCACAGGGCTAACTAGCATAGAAATGTGTCACTCATGTCTATCACCAGTTGTGAAAAAAGGAAGCACTTGGCCCTCCCCTTAAAGCCGCTTCGGGGAGGACAGTAAAGTCTCCCAGACATGTTTCTATAAATTTGTAAAAGGTTGCATCAATTGAAGCAAATAGCCTGGCTATTTTGCACTACAAACCACTAAAATTCTGAGCAAATAATCCTCAAGATGCAACAGGCAGAAGATAAAATGTAGATTTTATTCCACAGTTTTCATTTCTACTCTACTAAAACATTCTCTGACTGTGTAACTGTTTTTTTCACATTCAAAGAGTTTAGGGAGCAATCCTCTTGGTCTAAAAGTGTGTCAGGAAGCAGGCTGGGAGGCATGACTTACTGCTTGGTACTGGATGAGTGTGAAGGAGCTATACATCAAACCTGCTTGATCTGAATTTCTTCTGGGGGAAGAAAAGACTGGTTGGTGGTCATTGGAGAGTGTCAATACTGTCTAGAACCTAATGTAGACCCCTTCACCTGGTCTACTTATAGACCATTATCTCCCTTGCCTACCCTGTCCAAAGCCCTAGAAAAGCACGAGAACAAACAACTCTCAACATATACAGAACAGAATGGCCTGCTCCACCCCTCACAATCGGGCTTTAGAGCCGGCCATAGTACATAGTCGGCGCTACTAGCAGTAACTGAATATCTAAGGCAACAGCTAGACAACGATGGCACTGCTGCACTGATTCTGTTGATCCTCAGTGTAGTGTTCGACACGGTGAACCACAACACTCTACTACATAGGTTAGAGGTCGTAGGTGTGCAGGACACAGCTCTGTCCTGGCTTAGCTCATTCATATGGGAATGTATGTTCCAAGTCCACACCTACACCTCTTAGCCCAACCCTCTTTAACTTATACATAAGACCACTTGCTGACATTGTAGAAAAGTGCAGTCTCACCCTATTCTCTTTTGCCGTCGATACTCAAATCATTGTCACCTTGTCGTCTCAGGAAATCAATAGCGCAGAGGCACTGAATAACTGCCTCATACATGTCTGTTCCGGGATGAAAACGAACTCCTTGAAGTTAAATGGAGGAAAGACTGAGGTCTTATTGTTGCGTAACCTTCCCCACCTGTGGCGCCCACATCTGTGGCCTGTGGTGGTGGGTACTTTACCCACCCCAGTGCCAGTGGTCAAGAATTTAGGAGTCTGGCTGGATGAGAATCTTTCCATGAGTCACCAAATCACTAAAGTGGCTGCCACTTGCTTCGGGATTGTGAGATGGCTCAAAAAAATTGTAGGATGTCTCCCGTCCTCGGCTCAGCGAACAGTCATCCACACCTTGGTCATCTTGAAGCTTGACTACGGAAACATTCTTTATCTAGGGGTCATAAAGTACTTTCTCAGGCGTCTCCAGATCGTGCAGAACACAGTGGCAAGACTCCTTCTGCATCCCCCCAAGTCCCATCCCACTGCCAGCCTGCTCTGCGAACTGCACTGGCTCCCAGTTGAACGTCATGTTCAATTCAAGGCACTGTGCTATATGCACAAATGTCTCTCAAACTCTAGCCCCTCCTACCTCAGATCCTTGGTGCTGCTGTACACACCTAGCCAGTCTCTGTGCTAAAGTAATTTGGATCTTGCTGTAGTTCCTAGAATTAGGAGATCCGTACAAGGAGGCCGAGCATTTTTCTTTTTAGGCCCAAAGTTGTGGAACTCTCTTCCCCTTGACTTGAGAGCCTGCCGCTAGCTTTCAGTCTTCCCCAGGAAGCTTAAAACCTGGTTGTTTTAAACTTTGATATCAGCGCTGGGAAACCCTTGGTTGGGTAGCCATGTGCTGTACAAATCTGAATAAAAAATAACAGTAATAATAAATGTGTGCATGGAGAACGTGCTTAGTGGTAGCATCTTGACAATGAACTACAATTCCCAGTAAGCACTGGACTCTAGAATAGTCTGGAGAGATGGCAGCCATCTTGCACATCTGTGTATCACTTCCTTTTTGTTCCCTGTCCTCTTTGCTAGGCAATTGTCATACAGTGATGCTGATGCCAGGATTTTGCTACACGGATCTCGGATTTCCCTTGCAAAGATCCATTTGTTTTCCTGTGAATTTACATTGACGTTCATTCGGAGCACAGAGAAGTATTTCAAAAACTCATGTTGTTTGTGTTAATAAACTGTAAACTATTTTTTTTAACATTTATATAAACTCTTCTAAGACTGGCTAGGGGCTGTTACGTTTACAAAGGGTTATTTGTAATATAGGTGGGATTATTTCAATGTCTATTTAATGGACTAGTAACGATTCTTAGCCTGGACTGTGTTGCTCATACCATGTATGAATATCAAAGTATTTAACAGAGTTCTAGTATGTACATAAAAGTTTCTAAGACTAGGGAACAGTAGAATGTGATCATTGTTGGTTATCTTGCAGTTCTATAAGAGTCAAGTAGAAACTATAACTCACCATGTACAGAGAATGCATAGTGAGGAAGCTTGAGGTACTTATTCAAGTTTCAGAGAGAAGTGTTAGTGAATATTTGAGGTACTCATTCTTTACATGTTTAGTTTTCTACTAGGTTTATTCCTGTCTCTAGCCTGTGGGTGGGTGTGACTCATGGCCCCATCTTAGCCAAGAGGGACCAAGTTCCCAAGGGTAACCCTATCCACGTTTGAAGCAGTTCCTGTGTGCCTGTAAGAAATAGGGTTATTGATTGAGGGGCGTAGAAGACCCACTCAGGCAACAACCACAATCCTTGTGACGGTGAACCACAAAAGTGACTAAATTAAACTGTGCTTAACCCTCTGGTAGCTTAGCACAAAGCAATCAGGCTTAACCTAGATGCAATGTGTAAAGTATTTATGCATCAAACAAACAGTAATAAAGTCAAAACAAATGCAAGAAAAATCCCAATTCAAAAAGCAGAGTAACTTTCAATAAATACCAGAATGACAAAAATACAATCAGTAGAACCAGAGATATTACATTTTAAAGTTTATAATGAAAAAAGTGCCTAAAAGCACAAGCCACTTGTGGTCATCTGGTCACTCTAGACCAGGGAAAAGTCTCAAGTTTTTGCTGACCACGATGTAGCGCAGGGTGGATACAGAGACAAGGTTATTCCTGCTGAAAAGTTATCCTCAGAGTCTGGCACGAAGAGTTCTGTTCACGGTGGAGGAGGCTGTGAGGAGACAATAGAGTGTCACAGGTGGTCATCGCTGTAGTGCAAAAAGCTAGCCGGGCATTGCGGGATGTTGTCACTGTGGTGGTACAAGCTGGTGAAGACCACTATTACGGTAGATTCACTTTGACTGTCACGGCCGGCTGTTGTTGCTGCAGCACGAAGAGTAGCTCTTGCATTGTCGGTCTTTGCTGGTGGGCACTGTAGTGAAAGAGCATGTCTCATCGGAGGTTCGTGTTGGTAGTCGTCACAAGTGTCAGAGTCTCAGCCCGATCGGACCAGTTTGTGGTTGCAAGGAGACCAAAGTTCAGGATTTTCACCTTTTCTTGCAGAGAAGTACACTCTGATACCAGCCAAGGATCCAGCACCACTGGAGGCACCTCTTCAGGATCAGGACTCACTCCAGCACAGGCCAGCATGGATCAGGCAGGTTCAGTTGCAGGTCCAGGCAAGTCCAGTTACAGCAGGCCAGCTGAGCCATTGCACGGAGGCTTCTGAAGCTCATTGTATCGCTGTAGCTCACACAGGAGGTCAGCCAACTGGCCCTTGAAGTCGCTCAAGGTTAGCCTGGGATGAAGGTAAGTAGGTCGGACAGCAAGGCAGTCCTCAGCAGCAGGGCAGTCCACTGGCAGGAGGGCAGTCCTTCTTCGGTAACTTCCACAAGTCCAGGAGTGTTCTGAAGAGTGTCTCTGGAGGTCTAATATTTATTTATGGTACCAGCCTTTGTGTGGGGGAACTCTATGTCCTATCCCTACATCTGGTTCTGGAAAGGTCTTCCCCTTCCCGTGACTAGGCTCCCAACCATCCAAGGGTGACAATGGCAGGGAAGATCTGGTAATAACACAACAAATCCTCGGGTCTGTGAAAGTGATGTGTGACAAATACTTATAACGGTATGAATTCTGACAACAAATCTCCCACGGGGAGAGATCCCTTTAAAGACAAATACCCTCACTCACCATAGGTGACATGCTTCATCATATGGGTTTCTCCTCCCAGTGGAAAACCTGGTTCCACTGAGGACTACAACTCCCTCAATGTGAGGAAGGAGCTCAGGGATGTTTTTATGTAGAAGATGCTACACTAACTGGGATGCTAAAAAATCCCATGGATCAGGTTGAATGAAAATGCAGCGCAAAATGTTTTTGCACTTATTTTTCATTCAACCTGATCCACCATGGGATTTTAGCATCCACGTTGGTGTAGCATTCTCTACATAAAAACATCCCTGAGCTCCTTCCTCACATTGAGGGAGTTGTAGCCCTCAGTGGAACCAGGTTTTCCACTGGGAGGAGAAACCCATATGATGAAGCATGTCACCTATGGTGAGTGAGGGTATTCGTCCTTAAAGGGATCTCTCATACCGTTATAAGTATTTGTCACACCTCACTTTCACAGACCCGAGGATTTGTTGTGTTATTAGTGTATATAAATAGGGGATATTTTCCTCGCAGGTCTCTAAACTTTTTCCCTTGGACCCTCCTTTCCCGTCCTTGTTGTTACAGGGAAGATCTGGTGCCAGGTTTCTTTGTGTATGCAGGAGGCAAAACCCTTTGAAGTATAAGTGGGGCTGGGTCCTGTCCTGTCCACATCTAGGCCCCCCTCTGTGTCACTGTCTGGAAGGAATACACAAACTCCAACAGCAGAGTCACTCACAGTTAAGTGATCTAGGACACTGCAGAAGGCACACATGGTAGGGACAAGAAAATGCCAACTTTCTAAAAGTGACATTTTCAGAATTGCGACTTCAAAATCAACTTTGCCATTGAAGATTGTTTTAAATTACAATTAATTTGAGTATAAACAGCATATATCTATCTGCTCCCAATCCAAAGTTACCACTTTGTCAATGAGAGAGATAGGTCTTAAAGCAGTGAAAAAATAACTTTTGGAGTTTTTCGTTGTTAGGCCATGTAAAACTTAAATACACATGTCCTACTTTTTAAATACAATGCACCCTGCTCTATGAACCGTTAGGGCCTACATTAGGAGTGACGTATATGTATTAAACTGAAGGTTTAGGCCTGGCAAAAGGTTTATATGGCCAGGTCAAAATGGCACTTTAAAACTGCACTACAGGCTGCAGTGGCAGGCCTAAGACATGATTTACAAGTCTACTTCAGTGAGGCAAAGATCTGGGGAGATACCCTGCAAAAAAGGCCAGGTCCAAAAGTGTCTTACTGCAAACAATCCCACAGTGCCCCTCTCTACCTAAACCCAAGATTGTAGAGCCTTTCTTTCCATGTGCCCACCCTAGAGATGTGGCCAGAAAAATTAGTAAACCCTCCTTTGTGGTCATTCAAAGGAGCAGCTCCTTTTCCACTGGGATTGGTGCCTGTCTGGCTAGAAGAACAAAAGAGGGGGCAGGCCCAGGTGTTATCTACATCTGCCTGTGACCGGTTAGGCCTCTTTGAAGATAATTAAGCTTCTGGGCACTATAATCATCCTGTCAGAGGAACAGAACACCTCCCCACACCCAAGCACTTTGTCTCACCTATGGGAGCAAGTTCAACCTCATCAAGGAGCTATGGGTGACAGTTGTAAGCTCATGCAAATTGGCTTTAGACAGACAAAATGTGATTTTTATAAATGTACTTTGCAAAATATTTTTTTACAAATCTGATATTACCAAATGATTGGACTTTTAAGAAATATTTTAAAAAGTCCAAGAATTAAATTTGTGGATGATTCCTAGGCATAGATAACATTATTTATTTGTAATATTGCACCACAATGCTTTCCTATGGAACAGCTAACTCTGCTACTGTAAAATGGCTTTAAGACTATTTTTACATTAAACGTTTACATGTCCTACTTTTACATACCATGCACCCTTCCTCAAGGGCTTTAAAGCCTTCTTAGGGTGACTTATTAATATTTAAAAGGACGGTCTAGACCTCGCAAATGGGGTTATTTTGACAGCCTAAACTTACACAGCCAGTTTGCAGATGGCAGTCCTGCAGTAATGTTTTGCACTGTCACTCTACACTCTAGTGGCGGCATAATATGTGCTGGAGTCCAATAATGCCATTTAACATACAGATCCTGGGTACACTTTGTACTACACAATCAAAACGTATAGGTAAATTAAATGTGCCAATTAGGAGAGCAGCCAATTTCGACATGTTTTAGGCGTCGGAGCACATGGAATGGGGTCTGGTGAGCAAAGTCCCAGTGCACGGAGCCAAAAGCCAGCAGCATCAGTCCAAAAAAATGGGGGTGATCATGCAAAAAGAGGTATTTTCCTACAAATCCTCAATGTTGATGGCTGAAGCTTCTACAGTTATTTGTACTATTTGGTCTAATTGCTTGACATGTATTTTTATGCTTCTGTTGAAGGTATTCTGTTCATATGCTTATTTAAAAAAACACTGTAGAGGTTGATGATCTTAAAACCCTTGAATAATAGGCTAGTGAGGTTAGATGCTTCCTTTGAAGATCAAATGGTTATTTAAATAGTAGCACTTGTATTAATATGAATTCTTCCGTAAATACATTTTTTCGTCAAGGACTATAGACATAATGATGTATGGAAATTAGAAATGCCTCAGGCCCCAAGACTACACATGATATGACTTGTTATGACTCTATAGTAAAATTTGATAGTCTTCTCGGTGCTCCTCCGGGGCCATTGTCTAGCCCGGTGGGACTGATCCAATGAATTCACTAAACCATCCAATTGGTAACACTTACCATGGAGGTGTCTTGTTTGTTGTTGGAATTTACATGACAAGTTGTTAACCCATGTAAGAATGGAAAGGCATCCCTACCCACAGAATCGATAAGCAGCTATCTATCTGTCAATACTTCCTGTGCCCGGTACCAATGATGTTTCCCTTGTTGAGTCAAATTAGGCTGCTATCCTGTCTTCAATTCTTTAACATTTCAGCTTACCATCATAGTACCCCCTAAACCCAAAGACTATTGTTTCCTGGAAGCTGCTCAGCGGGCCATGGGAATAATGCTACCGTATTGCTAGTCCGCATCGTTTGTGGTTACTGCAGCAATGGAATTTGATCATTCTTTGAAAACTGCTTTACTTTCGCTCATTTTGTGTATGTCCAAGAATTTTACCTCTATCAGCACAATACAAATGCTACCACATTTCCTGCTGTCTTTCTTAATCATAGCCCTAGTTCTGAAAACCATCAATATGGAACTGGAGCCCTATTCCTTTATTCCTAGCTGAAGTATGCAGGTGACTGGCCTGCTTTGAGCACTCTGATTTATTCAAATTAAACATTTTGGGCCTCATTTATGAAAACTGTTGCATCGCTGCGACAAAACAGCGATGCAACAGTTTTCACTTTGCCGTCCTTGCGACACTATGGATGCGCTGTATTTAATGTACGGCACTCCATGTCACAAGAAATGTATCTGTCGGCACAAAAGTCACGCATTGCTGGAGTTGTGTCACAAACATGACACAGCTCAAGCAATGCATGTGGTAGGCCTGTGCCTATGGCACTGCGTCGCCCTTACGCCTGCCATAAGGAAGGCATAAGGTTTTGACACATTGGCGTCCTAGAAGTGTTGCAGTGAAATCTCATAGATTTCACTGCAACACTTCTACGAGGCCTTCTTGCGGGGGAATGCCCACCCTGCATACATTATACCTGATGCAGGTATATTGTGGCGCAGGGCCTTTACAAAGTGACGCATCTGCCTACATGCATCACTTTGTAAATATGGTGCAATGTGGTGCATTGTTTATGCCGCCGCCACTGCATCACAAAAAGTGACGCAAACGCAGTGCAAAAGTGTCGCAAGGCCTTCATAAATAAGGCCCTCAAGACTCTGTGGACACTCAATCAAGAGAATCAAGAGGGCACAGAGAAGCAGGGGCTGGGACAGGTGGGACAGGCAGTAGCTAGTCTTGTAGTGGCATTCAAGCTTGATTTCAAGATCCAACTTCCAACATGTTTATATCCACAGCACCATAAACATACACATTATTGGAGCTGGAATTACCATGTTTCCTTGCACCAGACATGCCTTCCAACAGATCCTCGTCGGAGTATTTAAAGTGTACTCATTCCAATTACCGGCCTTTATAAGGGTCCTGTATTGTTAGTTTTTGACCCTACCTCCGTCAGTTAGAAGTGGGTAATTTGCATGCACTACAGGTTTCTCTGGCTTATTTTCCAAAATCAAACCTTGATGCCCTGTTACCTGAGATCACCGTGGTAGGCACAGAAAGTATAATCGAGAGTTAACAGAGTAGACATCCGAATGTGTCACTGCTGTCTTCAGGAAGTATGATTGGCCAGAGATTATCTTGAGTCACCAAAGCAGTTTGGCAACACCCAGACTGGTCTTCTTAATGCATGCATTGCTTGTTAGCATCTATTAGCTCAACAATTACCATAGTTATCAAAGTAAAACATAGAGCGATCAAAAGAGTCATAACTGGTTTAATGAGCCATTTGCACTGTATGGCCTTTGTGCACTTCCACATGCATGACTTAATCTTTGAAACAAGCAAATACTCTTAGCAGGATTATCCTTGTATAACTTGCTTGGTTTCCCTAAGTGAAAAAGTGTTTACCACTTTCTGGATAAACCATGCAGGATGTTGTGATTGCTATTTCATAATCAGAATTTCTCAATTTGGAAGCTATCAAAAGACTGTATTTTCCATACTACCATGTAGACTTATTTTCTTTAGCATTTTATACATTTGAGAATAGTGTTAAGACCAAACATTTGTCAATTATTTGTTAAATGCCAAATCTGAGAAATTAATTCTTTTATCCGGACTGTTGCATAAAAGATTTTACTTGAATCTGAATTTTTCTTTAAACCAGTCTTTTCTAGTGCTGGTTGAATTAAAAAATGTTTACATTTCTTTATCAAATAAGGGTTTCTTTGAAACACTATACTATACAATAATATACAATTTGTAAAGCACACCTTTCCGCCTTTGAGTATCGTGGCATAAATAACAGAGGTATGTTGTTCGCCACCTCAATAGCACTCATTTTATTAAGCCTATGCGCAATTACATGCTTCGACGGGGAAAACACAAGTCTAAATGTATAGACAATAGACCTGTGTTTCAAAAATATTCTCTACTTAGAAACCCAGATGACAAATCCAATCCATTAAGGCTCTGATTACGAGTCTGGTGGTCCACGGACAGCCAGACTCGCGGGGGCGCAGCAGTCTACCCACCGCCCTATTATGAGTTGGGCGGTGGGACCGCCACAGCCTCACAACAGCCTCCAGGGAACCACCATTCCCTGGCGGTGTTGCATTGGTGTAGGACATCAATATGCTTGGCGGGACTTCCGCGGTCCCACCAAGCATTTTAGGAGTTTCCTCTGTGCCAGGGTTTTCATGGCTGTTCCTCCTCCATGAAAACCCTGGTGGAGATGAAACAAAGGGGTCCTTACAGGGCCCCCTGTGCCTCTGTGCCCTGTGTGCATGCACCCCAGTTCCTGCACGGAATGTATTTTTCAGTCCATGCTGTGCAGGAACTGTTTTTGGCGTTCCCATTGCAGTGCCTGTTTTTAGAGGAACCACCATAGTCTTAATTTGGCCATTAGAGAAAAACAGTCAGCGTCTTCCCACAACATTATAGTTCTTAATTGTGTGTTCCCCAGATGAACTTTATAACTAATTATGCACTTTGTTTATTGCACCCTATTCGCCTGCGATGAGCACATCGATTCACATGACTTTTATAAATATTTTATTGCAACATTAATGACACATTTTATTGTTGCATTTAATGCAATCATTTTTAGTAAATAAGCATACAATTAATAAATAAATAAAAATAAAAATAAATTAGCCTTAGAAGCATAAAATGATAAGTTGACCCACTTGGAGAACATAAGGTCAAACACAGATCCCTATAGAGGTTCATTATTCCACTGTGACACTTAACCAGGCTCTATATGTATCAGGAACCAATCTGGGAAGATGAACGTTGGAGCGCGTTCTTCTCTCTGCTGGGCACGCAGAGGCAGCTGGACCCCAACAATCCCCGGAAACCATCAGACGAACACTGAACCAGAGACACCAGTGCTCATCCTATAATCTCAAGGGAAGGGGGTTTGGGAACAAACAATAAACTAAAATAAATAGTTAAAATAAAAAGCTAAAATAAGGAAAGAAACAACTGGTGCGCATTTGTGCTGGTGGAGAAGCAAACTCTGGGTCACAGAACAATCTGAGACATTTGTCCTAAAGCTAGGAATGAGTATGGAGACCAGCTCCTGCAGCAGTAGTAAAAGGTATCAATAAGAACACAAATAAACAATGACTTTTGTCATGCATAAACTTCTGCATTAGGTCACTATAAATGAGGCCTTTAGAATTATAAGAATAAATCAGAAACGCACTCACACCGTACTGTGCCAAATATATATACACAATCACACAAGATTGCGCCAAAGATAAATACACACACACACAATGCTGTGCCTGAAGATAAATACACACTCATACAATATTGTGCCAACGAAGATTACACAGAAGCATATCATACATTCTTATATCAATGAGATCAAACATAATCTGTATCCTGCAGCTGAAGTATATCCAAGGCTTGAGAGCGTTACCAAGACCTTCTTTCAGCGCGGAAAACAAAGACGTATCAGGGTAACAATAAACACTGCAATATTAATATACACTTCTATAAGCAAGAACTATGCACAAGTTACATAAATTATATAAGGAGGAAATTACAAAATTCTGGCATAACAGCGTAAAGTAAGCTGAGCGGGAACAAGAGGGAACTGGGACATATGGAAACGAAGTCAGGAAATCTCTGACTGCGAAGAGTTTCGTGCGCAGTTACCCAAAGTTTCCCCGATAACCAGAAATGAGCTGGGAGTCTGGTCAGTGGAATTCTACTGAGAATAAGAGGCAAATGTAGCCCAAAAAGGATTTAAGACTTATCTATGAGTAGCAGAAGCGAGGACAGATCAGGACTCGTCCGACCGGCACCTGCAGAGAAGGGTCGTCACGCCGCAGGATCTTCAAGCAGGAGACTCAATGCGAAGCATTGAAGACGAGCCTGGGTGAGGTTTAAATACCTTTCGCCAGGCTGATGAGTCACGTAGCGGGTGCCAGGCTGATGAGTCACACAGCGGGTGCTCCAACAGCAGAGGGCCACCCGTAGCGTTGTTTTGACAGGAACGCAGGATCAGCCGCTAAGGGCCCTCCTGGCCGAGTGCAGAAATGTGGCCTCAGCCATCACAGGGCCGTTCTTTTTCATTTGTTATCGGGGCTGAATGGAGCTCTGGTGTGGCCTGGGAAACAAAGATAAGGAAAAAGACCACCACATACCAGAGCAGAGAATAAATAAATACAAGTCCGCTTCTTTTCCTCAGGGAACACGGGGAGTGAAAGAGGGGAAGAGCCTAGGGCGAAGTGCATGTGCTGAGAACCTGCTAGGAGCCCCCACCCGACAGGCAGTCTTCCTAGGTAGGATGTAAGTGAGGGAAATGCACCTAGCGCCCTGGGGTTCTCCCTGAAAAGTACCTCCACTACTGCTGGAGTGCGGAAGGCGGTGGGCTGTCCGATGGATCCTGACAGTACCCCCCTTCCAAGGCCCGGTGACAGGGCCGGGTTTTTGGGCATTACGCTGATGGAATATATGCAACAGTCGGGGAGCATGGATATGAGATATTGGCTCGAAGGTGCGCTCCTGTGGGCCATACCCTTTCCAAGCTACCAGGTAATACAAAGTGCCTCTGGTTCTGCGAGAATCTAAAATAGAACTTACTTCATGTTCTAAGTGACCTTCCATATTTACTGGAGGTGGTGGAGTGAGGTGACGAGTGTTTGGATGAGTGGGTTTTAAAAGGGACACATGAAAGGTAGGATGAATTTTTAAGTGAGTCGGTAAAGCCAGGCGTACTGCTGATTTCTGATATAGTTTTAGAATGGGGAATGGACCGATGTATTGTGGCTGAAATTTGCGATGCCCTTTTAAGCGTAAGTGTTTGGTGGATAACCACACTTGCTGGCCCACTTGGTAAGGAGGGGCTAAATGTCGCTTTCTGTCCGTGTACTGTTTGTACAATAGCTTTGCACATGTCACGTTCTTTTTTAACTCTTCGAGAACCTGTTGTTGTAAGGCATGTTTTTGAGCTAAAGGTTTAGGAGAGAGTGAATGCTGTGTTAGTAATGGGGAAAGTTCTGGGATGATACCCATACAGAGCGTAGAAAGGCGAGAATCCGCTAGATGCATTTACTACGTTGTTATGGGCGAATTCTGCTAACCAAAGGTGATTAACCCATTGCTCTTGTTCAGTAACATAATTTCGTAATAATTGTTCGATCTCCTGGTTGGTTCTTTCGGTTTGCCCATCGGACTCCGGGTGATAGGCGGAAGAGAGGTCCACCGAAATGTTAAGTAATTTGCAAAACGCTCCCCAGAAGTATGAAACAAATTGCGTCCACGGTCGGAAATGATACGTGATGGTAAACCATGGAGCCGTACTATGTGTTGTAAAAACAGATTGGCTAGATGCGGGGCATCGGGTATCCCTTTCGTTGGGAAGCAATGACACATTTTAGTTAACAGGTCGACCACCACCACGATCAATGTAAATCCTTGGTCTTGAGGTAGATCAACTATCAAATCTATAGATACCGAATGCCAAGGTGATGGTGGTGTTGGAAGAGGATTAAGTAACCCTGCGGGACAAGAGACACCAGTGCTCATCCGATAATCTCAAGGGAAGGGGGTTTGGGAACAAACAAACTAAAATAAATAGTTCAAATAAAAAGCTAAAATAAAGAAAGAAACAACTGGTGCACGTTTGTGCCGGTGGAGAATTAAACTCTGGGTCACAGAACAATCTGGGACATCTGTCCTAAAGCTAGGAATGAGTATGGAGACCAGCTCCTGCAGCAGTAGTAAAAGGTATCAATAAGAATACAAATAAACAATGACTTTAGTCATGCATAAACTTCTGCATTAGGTCACGATAAATGAGGTCTGATTTAGTTCGAGCACAAGTGTCGCATGTTTTTACGTACTGATGGCAATCAGAACGCACGTTCGGCCACCAATAATCCCTTTGCAGTAATTCAAGTGTTTTCGTGATTCCATGATGACCAGAAAGTGGAGAATTATGACACCACCCCAAGGCTTTGTGTTGAAGAGTGGTGTGGGTAGAAACAAGCGTTTTTGATGATATAATGTACCCTCTACCGTTTCTCTGTCGGGGTGTTCTTTTATCCATTTTTCTCGATCGAACTGAGCAGAGGCTTGTTGTATTTGCTCCAACCATGAAACATCCGTGGTGTTGATGTTGTTTACAAAGTTTGTTTTATCCAATAAAAAAGGAGGTTCATTCGGTTGTTCCGCCTCGAGGGTGGGTCGGGAAAGAGCGTCAGCTTTTCCGTTCTTTCGCCCGGGTCGAAATGTGATCACGAAGGAGAAATCTGCAAAGAACAATGACCAGCATAATTGCCGGGGCGTGAGCGCTTTGACTGATTTCAAGAACTGTAAGTTCCTGTGGTCCGTGTACACAGTGACTGGATGTTTTGCGCCCCTAAGATAATGTCTCCACTCCTGAAAGCGGTCTTAACAGCCAATAGTTCTTTATCGAAGATGGTATAATTCTTTTCAGCCTCTGCAAGTTTTCAGGAGAAAAAGGCCACTGGGTGGAGCTGCCCTGTGTCTGGGTGTCTTTGAGATAATATAGCA
This sequence comes from Calotriton arnoldi, assembly GCA_963921515.1. Lineage (NCBI taxonomy): Eukaryota > Metazoa > Chordata > Amphibia > Caudata > Salamandridae > Calotriton > Calotriton arnoldi. The sequence continues at coordinate 4,084,774 of CAWUFW010000501.1, forward strand.
CCTAGAGCAATATTCGAGGCATCGGCTTCTAGATAGAAGGGTTGGTTTGTGTCAGGGTGCAAAAGAATAGGTGCAGACGTAAAGGCCTCTTTGAGATGTTGGAAGGCCTGCTCCGCTTCCGGGCTCCACCAGAATTTTTGACCTTTACGAAGGAGAGTGGTGATGGGGGCAACCACTTGTGAGAAGTCTGTGATGAAGCGCCAATAGAAATTGGCGAAGCCAAGAAAGCGTTGGATATCTTTTATGCAACTGGGTGTTGGCCATTGGAGGACGGCTTGTACCTTGGCGGAATCCATAGCCAAACCTTCAGGTGAAATAACAAATCCCAAAAAGTGCACTGTAGTGACATGAAAGGCACATTTTTCAATTTTGGCGAATAGTTGATTTTCGCGTAATGTCTGTAACACTTTTCGTACATGTTCAATATGTTCGGAAAGGGAGTGCGAAAAGATCAAAATGTCATCTATGTACACTAGTACAAAAATATCCCAAAATTCTTGTAGAACACTGTTCACCAAGTGCTGGAAGGCGGCCGGGGCGTTGCATAGACCAAATGGCATCACCTGGTACTCAAAAAGCCCGAACTTGGTGCGGAAGGCCGTCTTCCACTTGTCACCTTTTCTCATCCATACCATATGGTATGCACCACGTAAATCCAGTTTAGTGAAGATGGTGGCGGATTGTACTTGATCCATCATGGAGGCGATGAGTGGTAAGGGGTACCGGTTCTTAATGGTCACCTGGTTTAAGGCTCGATAGTCGATGCAAGCACGGAGGTCCCCTTCCTTCCCAGCGACGAAAAAAAGGGGGGATGAGGCCGGTGATTTAGAATGGCGGATAAATCCATTAGCCAGATATTTGTCTAGGTATATTTTTAAGAAGTCGTTCTCCTTTTCTGTCAAGGCGTAGATACGGCTACAAGGAACCCGCGCCCCTGGTTCTAGATCAATTTGACAGTCAAACTCCCAATGAGGGGGAAGAGTTTCCGCTTTTTTTTCATCGAAAACATCGGCAAAGTCTTGATATTCATTTGGCAGACCAGTAAGGGTTGTGGCGATTACTTGATTTTTAGACAATAAAGAGGTGGTGGTACTGGGCACAGAAACATGACCTATGCAAAACTTAGAGCAGTACTCGGACAGAAAGGTGACGGTTCGCTTACACCAGTTTATGGTGGGGTTATGTTTTACCAGCTATGGGATGCCTAAAATAACACCGTACTGGGGGGCATCAATTAAATCCAGTTGGCACTGTTCTTTATGCCCCGTGAGTGTTTCCATGACCAAGGAGATAGTGCTATGAGAAAGGGGCCCGAGGATAATGGGGAACCGTCAACAGCACAGACTTGTTCGATGATGTTTTTTCTTGTCACAGGAATTCGGTGAGTGCGAGCAAATCCCCAATCACAGATGTTTCCTGTGGCCCCTGAATCGATCATGACTAGCACACTCTGGAGGTGAAAATTGGGACTAGTTAAAGATATATTCAAAGTGACATGGGTGGTGGCAATCTGGTTGGTGTTGGCTACAGTACCTTCCCGGAAGTTAGGTGTTCTCCAATCTTTCTTAGGTTTCTTGGTGCAGTCTTTCACAAAGTGACCACTTAGGCCACAATAAAGACAAAGGTTGTCGCGTCGTCTTTTCTCCTTTTCGGTCTTGGAAAGAGGAGGTCGAACCGACCCGATCTGCATGGGTTCGCCGCTATCCATTATCGTATGTCGGACTATCCGGGAGTCTGTACGGGGCAAAGGTGGGGGTACTCTGTTCTCGGCACGTTTCTTCTCCCCTCGTCATTCCGCCAACCAGTGGTCTAATTGAAGAACCAGGTTTATGAGCGTATCACAGTCTCGAGGGCGGTCGATCACCTGAGCCAGCATGTCTTTGAGTTCATCACGCAATCCTCTGTAGAATAATGATGCTCTTTTGTGTTCCGGCCAGTGGGCCTCTACCACCAGTCTGTTAAATTGTGCAAGGTAAGCAAGGCGATCTCTATTCCCTTGGCGTGGATCCAGTAGTTTGTTGTCCACTGTCGGTCAAAAATGTGCCTGAGGTCCTGCTCAAAGCGCTCAAAGGAATATAACACAGGATCATCATTTGCCACAAGGGTTGTGGACCAGGCTGCCGCATCCCCAGATAGATATGAGAGGACAAAGGCTACTCTAGATTTGGGTGTTGGAAACGCAGCTGGTCTACATAAAAAATGTAACTTACATTGTGTAAGAAAAACATGTAATTTCTGGGGATCCCCTTGATAGCGCTCAGGGGGTGCCAAAGGAACCACTGTTTGTTGACTTGCCTGTAAGTGAGGGGTATGAGTTCCACCTGCAGGGAGGCGAGGTCCAGGGTCAGATCCCCCATTCTGTACTCGATCTAGCCTTTGGGACATCCCTATTACATGTGACCGCAAGGTTTGGTGCTCCACTTGCGCCAACTCTACCTGTTGCTGGAGATCCCTCAAGGTGTCGTTAAGAGCAGAAACGTCAAAAGAACCGGACGCCATGCTGCCAGGGCGGGACAAGATATTTTTTAGGGGCTTCGCATTCTATCAGGAACCAATCTGGGAAGATGAACGTTGGAACGCGTTCTTCTCTCTGCTGGGCACGCAGAGGCAGCTGGACCCCAACAATCCCCGGAAACCATCAGACGAACACTGAACCAGAGACACCAGTGCTCATCCGATAATCTCAAGGGAAGGGGGTTTGGGAATAAACAAACTAAAATAAATAGTTCAAATAAAAAGCTAAAATAAAGAAAGAAACAACTGGTGCACGTTTGTGCCGGTGGAGAAGCAAACTCTGGGTCACAGAACAATCTGGGACATCTGTCCTAAAGCTAGGAATGAGTATGGAGACCAGCTCCTGCAGCAGTAGTAAAAGGTATCAATAAGAATACAAATAAACAATGACTTTAGTCATGCATAAACTTCTGCATTAGGTCACGATAAATGAGGTCATTAGAATTATAAGAATCAATCAGAAACCTACTCACACCGTACTGTGCCAAATATATATACACACTCACACAAGATTGCACCAAAGATAATTACACACACACACAATGCTGTGCCTGAAGATAAATACACACTCATACAATATTGTGCCAACGAAGATTACACATAAGCATATCATACATTCTTATATCAATGAGATAAAATATAATCTGAATCCTGCAGCTGAAGTATATCCAAGGCTTGAGAGCGTTACCATGACCTTCTTTCAGCGCGGAAAACAGAGACGTATCATGGTAACAATAAACACTGCAATATTAATATACACTTCTATAAGCAAGAACTATGCACGAGTTACATAAATGATATAAGGAGGAAATGACAAAATTCTGGCATAACAGCGTAAAGTAAGCTGAGCGGGTACAAGAGGGAACTGCGACATATGGAAACAAAGTCAGGAAGTCTCTGACTGCGAAGAGTTTCGTGCGCAGTTACCCAAAGTTTCCCCGATAACCAGAAATGAGCTGGGAGTCTGGTCAATGGAATTCTACTGAGAATAAGAGGCAAATGTAGCCCAAAAAGGATTTAAGACTTATCTAGGAGTAGCAGAAGCGAGGACGGATCAGGACTCGTCCGACTGGCACCTGCAGAGAAGGGTCGTCACGCCGCAGGATCTTCAAGCAGGAGACTCAATGCGAAGCATTGAAGACGAGCCTGGGCGAGGTTTAAATACCTTTCACCAGGCTGATGAGTCACGTAGCGGGCGCCAGGCTGATGAGTCACGTAGCGGGCGTCCCAACAGCAGAGGGCCGCCCGTAGCGTTGTTTTAACAGGAATGCAGGATCAGCCGCTAAGGGCCCTCCTGGCCGAGTGCAGAGATGTGGCCCCAGCCACCACAGGGCCGGTCTTCTTCGTTTGGTACTGGGGCTGAATCGAGCTCTGGTGTGGCCTGGGAAACAAAGATAAGGAAAAAGACCACCACATACCAGAGCAGAGAATAAATAAATACAAGTCCGCTTCTTTTCCTCAGGGAACACGGGGAGTGAAAGAGGGGAAGAGCCTAGGGCGAAGTGCATATGCTGAGAACCTGCCAGGAGCCCCCACCCGACAGGCAGTCTTCCTAGGTAGGATGTAAGTGAGGGAAATGCACCTAGCGCCCTGGGGTTCTCCCTGAAAAGTACCTCCACTACTGCTGGAGTGCGGAAGGCGGTGGGCAGTCCGATGGATCCTGACAGTATGCTGCATTTTAGATTTCAAAATCAGATAAAGTTCTGTTCTGGCTTGCCTTATTTGGCATTGATGTATCTTAAAATTCGAGATTTTCTCGAGAGTCTTACTACAGGCACTAACCAAAAGAAGCAGAGGTTCTTGTGCTGTGTTTCTCAAACATTTTCAGAGTATGCCATATAGACTGTTAGGCTGTGATTTTTAAATAAATAAATTCAAAATTTAAAGGGATCAATGCTGCTTGATGTCAAGAGACAATAAAGCATGGTACTTCAAGTAGAAGTCAAGGGGGGGTGAAACATGGAAAAAACAGCTGCAAAATCCAATGTAAGAAAAATTGGTAGTATCTTTTCTAATGCAAATGTTTAATGTGATGCTTTTCGAAAATCGGTTACAATGTTTACATACATAATATAATCAGCACCCAAATGTCATGTAAATAGCAGAGCGGAACAACCTCGCAACAAGGGAACCAGGAGTGCCAAGGTACGCTAAATAGAGAATGTGCTAAATTCAAAGAAAATAAATATTATGAGAAGGAATTTCCAAAAAATAGCCTGAAAGACTTTAGGCTAACTGCCCTTAGCACACTGGCCCAAACGACAAAGCTGATCTCATTTTCTATCCGCACCACAAGGACAGTTTGCAAGTTCACGTGCTCAGCATTTTTAAATCTTAAATAATTGGGCGACAGTTAATCTTGGTAAAAGGTCTACTAGGAAAGGAAGAAAGGTAGCAATGAAACAGTGCTCTCTAGAAATTGGTACATATTAAGGAGTCAATCGAGTGATCTGGCCAGCCTCGGGAAATTTGATTTTTTTTCCCCAATGATCAAGTTAAAAATGGAGCAGCCCAAGTAAAGAATTAAAGGGGTGATGTAGGAGACAGTAACAACGTAAATAATAACTTAGATGTTGCTTTAACATACTGAAAAGATGTTAAAATTAACACCCCAGTGTTAATGACAGTGCGCGCACAGCGGTGATCTGTATAGAATTTGTAAAGGTGTGCCGTGCTCCGAGGTATAACTCACTAAACCTGAGTGTATACGAATTCAACCTGGCCGCATCCCCTTGTCGTGGGGTATATCCCCCGGGCACTGGCTTGCAGGTTCCCAAATGGGTTTCAACAGTTATTAGAATTTGCTCAAATAATTTTTAAATAAATCAAAGTACTCCGTTTTTATGTCAGAAGTTCATTGTATTGTTATGTCACAACACCATATCTTCTTTATCGATCGTTTGAACTGCATTTCCCAGAATGCATTAATATCGATTTACATTCGTTTGTTCCTTGTCCCAATGCATTTCGGCTGTGATGGCCTTCATCCGGGGACGATCTATGAATTAAATTGAATTGAATTAACATGTTTCTCTAAACAGGAAGGACCACTACATAATTGTATATAAAAAAACGTCAAGTGATAGGGGGTGCCCGTGGGTGAAATGGTGAGAAAAGGTAGGGACATCACTTCACGATGTTAAAACACTAAAATGGTGCAGCGTGTGAACCATATTGTGCATGACGACTCTATGGCCCGTGTTTAAAAAGAAAGTGATCAGGAGGCTGTCAATCTAGATAGATACCGTGCTGCTGGAATAGTGCGATACGTGCTTCTATTAGTGCTCGCTAATATCAGGTTAAATTAAGTGAAATTGTTTTAATACGCTCAAAAAGTGCGTGTCTGCTTTGGTAGAAAGTTACAGAGCGCGCTAAGCAAATCTTTTGGATAACTCACTTGTAAACCTGGATGCTAGCGGTTTTCTCCTTAGAAGTTAGCGTGATGATTAGTTCTAGTCGCGTGTGTCGGTGATCTAATATAGCGGAAGTGAATCAGCGTTAATACTACAAAGTGACGAACCTACGCACGTCACAGAGCTAAAGATAGGACTGGGCAGTGAAACTGAGTGTAGCTGCCATGTTGAACTGGTTCGGTGATGATTAGTACACGTAGTGTAGGGCATACAAAAATTCGGTGCTATGTTTCAGAAAAGTGACTGAAGCGAAAGATTATAATATAGATTATAATACAACAAAGGTTACTTCAAGCATGGTATGGTAATTCCCAATAAAAATAAAAAAATTGAAAATTAAACATGTCATGTTTAAAGATAGCATTGAAACTCCATGCGTTCGTTCATCCCATGGGGTTTTAACGAGTTTAGGTTCTGAATCCAATAGTTCTCACGTTGTAGTAACTGATTGTGATTGTCCCTTCCTTCACATCTTTCCATGGTCTCCAGAATGCAGAATTTTAATTGGCAAACATTATGTCCTACTTCAATAAAGTGACCTGCCACTGTTGATTTGATTTGTTTTGTTCTTATGTTGCTCTTGTGCTCGTTTATTCGTGTTTTTATTTTTCTTTCTGTTTGTCCCACATACATTTTTCCACAAGGACACTTGAGCATATAAACCACGTTAGATGTGTCACAGGTAGCGTTCACCTTTAATTTGATTTTATGTCCCTTCATGGGATGGCTTATAATTGAACCCGTTATGACGTTGTGGCAATTATTACAATTCCAACATGGGGTGGTTCCTTTGTATGATGATTGTGGGACTTGGTTGATGGGACTTTTAATGATTCCACCCAGGTTCTTTCCCCTGGTGTACGCAAATATAGGTTCTTGATTGAAAATTTGATTAAAGTCCGGTTCTAGTTTGAGTATTGACCAATGTTTTCTGATGATTCTTTTATATGCATTACTCATTGTGGAATATTTGGACACTACTGTCATTCGGTCTTGTATCGGTTTTTCTTTAACAAGTAATAATTCCTCTCTTGATTTGAGTTGACATCGTGCTTTGACCTGCATTAATACTTGTTCCGGATATCCTCGTTCTTTGAATCTGTGTAGCATGTTATCTATGCGATCTTCACTTTTGTCTGGATTAGACACTATTCTTTTTTCCCTCAAAAGCTGGGTATAAGGCAAATGATGTTTAAGCGATTGTTGATGGAAACTTTCATATGAGAGAGTGTTATTTCTGTCTGTTGCTTTTCTGTACAAATCCGTTTCAAGGCCTATGGCGGTTTTTGTGATTTTAACATCCAAAAATGTTATAGTCTGATCTTGAATCTCATGTGTAAACTGAATTCTATCGTCTATCCGATTCAGTTTGGATATTAGATCATTAAGTGTCGTTTTTGTGCCGTTCCATAGTATGAAGATGTCGTCAATGAATCTTACGAATATTTTTATGTGAGATTTCCATGTCTGTTCTGACAAAATGTTTTCCTCTTCAAACCGGCTCATGAAAATGTTTGCGTATGATGGTGCTGCGCAATTGCCCATCGAAGTACCAGTCTTCTGTAGAAACCAGTCCTCTTTCCATTTAAAATAGCTGTGCAATAAAGTGAAATGTAAGAGCTCCATCAAAAATACCTTTAATCCTTCTTCATAATCAGTATGTAGCAGTGTGTGTTCCACAGCGTCTATTCCCAATTGATGTGGCATTGACGTGTACAACGATTTGACATCTATTGTGCACAGTAGTATTGATTCATCTTCCTTAATGGTGATCTGATTGATTTTGTTCAAAAAGTCAGTTGTATCTTTTATGAATGTGCTCATTTTTACAACACTTGGTTGCAGGTACCAATCTAAAAACTTGCCTATTGGCTCATGTAGGCTTCCTCGTGTAGATACTATTGGACGAAATGGTGGTTTTAGAGGGTCTTTGTGTATTTTTGTTACCATATATATAGTGGGACTTTTTGGATTCAGTTGTATCCCAAAAAATTTCATCTTATCATTGATGATTCCTTGTTCATGGGCTCTGTGAACGATTGATTTTAGTACCTCCAGGTATTTGTACAGAAAAGCAACAGACAGAAATAACACTCTCTCATATGAAAGTTTCCATCAACAATCGCTTAAACATCATTTGCCTTATACCCAGCTCTTGAGGGTAAAAAGAATAGTGTCTAATCCAGACAAAAGTGAAGATCGCATAGATAACATGCTACACAGATTCAAAGAACGAGGATATCCGGAACAAGTATTAATGCAGGCCAAAGCACGATGTCAACTCAAATCAAGAGAGGAATTATTACTTGTTAAAGAAAAACCGATACAAGACCGAATGACAGTAGTGTCCAAATATTCCACAATGAGTAACGCATATAAAAGAATCATCAGAAAACATTGGTCAATACTCAAATTAGAACCGGACTTTAATCAAACATTTAATCAGGAACCTATATTTGCGTACACCATGGGAAAGAACCTGGGTGGAATCATTAAAAGTCCCATCAACCAAGTCCCACAATCATCATACAAAGGAACCATCCCATGTTGGAATTGTAATAATTGCCACAACGTCATAACGGGTTCAATCATAAGCCATCCCATGAAGGGACATAAAATCAAATTAAAGGTGAACGCTACCTGTGACACCGCTAACGTGGTTTATATGCTCAAGTGTCTTTGTGGAAAAATGTATGTGGGACAAACAGAAATAAAAATAAAAACACGAATAAACGAGCAGAAGAGCAACATAAGAACAAAACAAATCAAATCAACAGTGCCCTACACTACGTGTACTAATCATCACCGAACCAGTTCAACATGGCCGCTACACTCAGTTTCACGCCCCAGTCCTATCTTTAGCTCTGCGACGTGCGTAGGTTAGTCACTTTGTAGTATTAACGCTGATTCACTTCCGCTATAATAGATCACCGACACACGCGACTAGAACTAATCATCACGCTAACTTCTAAGGAGAAAACCGTTAGCGTCCAGGTTTACAAGTGAGTTATCCAAAAGATTTGCTTAGCGCGCTCGGTAACCTTCTACCAAAGCAGACATATTAGAAACGTTCACGCACTTTTTGAGCGTATTAAAACAATTTCACTTAATTTAACCTGATATTAGCGAGCACTAATAGAAGCACGTATCGCAATATTCCAGCAGCACGGTATCTATCTAGATTGACAGCCTCCTGATCACTTTCTTTTTAAACACAGGCCATAGAGTCGTCATGCACAATATGGTTCACACGCTGCACCATTTTAGTGTTTTAACATCGTGAAGTGATGTTCCTACCTTTTCTCACCATTTCACCCACGGGCACCCCCTATCACTTGACGTTTTTTTATATACAATTATGTAGTGGTCCTTCCTGTTTAGAGAAACATGTTAATTCAATTCAATTTAATTCATAGATCGTCCCCGGATGAAGGCTATCACAGCCGAAATGCATTGGGACAAGGAACGAACGAATGTAAATCGATATTAATGCATTCTGGGAAATGCAGTTCAAACGATCGATAAAGAAGATATGGTGTTGTGACATAACAATACAATGAACTTCTGACATAAAAACGGAGTACTTTGATTTATTTAAAAACTATTTGAGTAAATTCTAATAACTGTTGAAACCCATTTGGGAACCTGCAAGCCAGTGCCCGGGGGACATACCCCACGACATGGGGAGTCAGCCAGGTAAAATTAACACCCCCATCATTGCACCTACAGGGGCTGCAACCTCTGCATCCAGCCTCAGGGTTGGATGGATAGACTGCACACTTGAAAGCCACCATGACAGACAATGAAAGAACATCTAAGAAAATACAGATATGTTATGAAGAAATTCAAAGTTGACGTTTTTCTATCTACCCAGCAGTGATATTTACAAAAAATGGGTATGAAGGTGAAAGCTATATTAGTCTGTTTAGGATATTTCTGATTTGCTACTGAAAGGGCTAGGCCCATAAGTTCCTAATCTATTACAGAATCACAATCCGATGGTTCTTTTTAGCGACATCTAAGCGTAGAGGAGAGAAAGTCGTTATTAATGCCAATCAATTCAACAGGAATTTCTCTGGACACATAGTAACAACAGACAACTACGCAAGGTTAGTTAATTTATTAAAAAGCCAAAAATAACTGGATATAAAGACACGTCAAGACGAGAGGGTAGAAATTCATCGGAAGCAGCATAAAGCCAAATCTGCATATCCAATTTGAACGGTGCAACATAAACAATACAATTAAATCAAGAATCAGAATGCAGAGGATAAAAAAGCATGAGTCCAAGTTTCCCTACATCGAGGGTTGATTAATATTAAGCATTAATCTATCCCTACACTACAGCTAAAATGACATCCCTACTAAGCATCTTCAGGGACAAGAAATAAAAGGTGTCAGCATTTGGAGTCTTCCTAAGAAGTCTCTCCACCATCGATGGGTCAAATAGCATAAGCTCTTTGATACAGAGCTTGTTCTAAGATGCCCTTGTTATGTTTCATATAGGTACCCCAATATAGGCTCAGGTAGTCACCTAACCGTTCACCTATATTCTCCCCTTCCATTACACTACATAACAGTTCTTGGGACTGACCTTTTACCTATTTACAATACTGCTTACAGGATGTAGGGTTTTTCCCTGAAACCTAGCCTCATCCATTATGCATGAGGATTCTTGGAAACTCAGCAAGACTACCATCTTCTGCATAATAACTATGTATAAGGGTCATTCCTTCTGTCATCCTAAGTCCGACATGACACAGCAAGGTAGAACCCCTGAGAGTACCACTTTGGGTACATAAACACCATATCTTGCTGAGGTAGTCAGAGGAGAAAAGGACCTCCATGCTGACACACTGACATGAGACGCTGAGGCTCCTGCACGCAGACACTCCAGCTCGCAGTGGTCTGATATTTCTTGCGGGGTGTCCATCTCGAGACCAATACAGGGTCCCACAGTCTCTCACTTCAGGTAATGGGGTTGAATTTATCCTGGAGGGATTCTTGGCTTTACACCTACATACATGCTAGGCACACTTAGGTACATCTAGTTAGGGTCGCATCGTAAGAGTAAGCATTCTACTGTTATGTATTTTATATACTTGCTTGTATTCATCGTTGAAGCACGATGGTAGAAATTTACCATCCTTTTACTCTGTTAGTGCTTCTAATCATTTATATCTGTTTCTGTTTAGTGGTTGTTTCCGCACACCTATTTTACACTAGAATGACCCTGGTTCAATAAATGCTTATTGGAAAATGTTCCCACCATTTATTTTGTGTATCTCTCTGAGACAAAGTGAGCACGAGTGATTGAGCGAAAAGTATCGCACTGTTTCCACGATCCTGAGGGATCAGGGTTGTCATGTTGGATAGTTGCCAAGAACTATTCTCTCCTTGGTAAGAGGGGTTTCTAGTGGCACTGTGAGCTAGCTGGTATACAGGCTAACATACCCATTGGGGGTGTCTAGAATCAGTCTGGACACCAGTCCTACAGTGTATGTTGTCTAAACGCGCAGATCCTATATAGGTTTATAGGAACTACATGACATGGCGCCGCCAACATTGGTTTGGTACTTATTTAACAGTCAAATCTGAGTAGTTCAGTCCTGCTTTTCTCAGAGACCCCTACTCACATTTCCCCAGAGATGTCTGGAGTGGGAAGGGATCTTTCCGCCACAGCTGAGTAGGCATATCCTATGTATTGGCTGTAGGTTTATCAAGCTTGTAGGACAAACAGTTCCTATTGTGCATAAAACCTTATCTCGGTTTCCTTGAAACTCTTCCTTGAAAACCTTTGTCAACAATGGCTGACGAAGACGCCGCTGTGCGAGCACAACGTGCTACAGTTACGGAAGAAGGAGAGGAAAATGAAATCAACATTTCAGAAAATGTCAGAACTGCCTTTACTTTAAAATTAGCAGACTATGGAGTCACAGCTAGGGGTGGGACAGTAACATTTGTGATTGAGGCTCACGAGTCATATAGAACAGAGGTATTCTATTCATGGGTTAAATTCCCAAAAGCAGATGCACAATCACATATATTTCATTCTTACAGTGAGGATGAACCACTAAAGGAATACTGTCCATATGAGGACATTGAAATTCCGCTCACATACCAGGAGCACTTAAACTGGTTTAAAGGCGCCCTCCCACACAAAAGACAAAGTAAGACTCAGTCCGCTCGGAAGAGACGGAGCCACTTTGCCAGTCCTTGCGGCTTACACACCGCATCCAGACATTGACTCAATGCCAGTGGCAGACTTACGTCCACTTCATAAAGAAATAATAAAACTTTACAGAAACCTGACACAGTTCGTGATGAGAACACTCACACTTCAGCCAACAAGGGCTACACAAACAGGACAAATTCAGGGATCTACAACTAAAATTACACCACAAACGCTACATGCAGTTATCGGTAAGATGCCCACTAAACTTGAGCAAATGCATTCTGGATAGCTCAAAAAATAACACAGCTAGAGGCAGTATTTCCACACACGAGCCCTCAAAAAATCACTGAATGCTAACAATCTGCTTGTCAATGGGGATTGCTCCCCAAATGGAGGATTGTACCACTTGGGGTACAGTTTTCACTGCCATATATACCAGAACTCATGGTATCCCTTTATTAGCAGTAATACCAGATGTATTAAGACAAATACAGAATGAGTATGGAGCAGAACCTGCTCTGAACTTAGGGATGAAATCGTTAGGACATTTTGGCCAGGTATCAGCTATTATATTAGCTAACATTAAAGGGGATGCAGCAGCAGTGGCATATCGCCAACACCTGAGGGATTTCACTCCTTTACAACAGGAACGTGAATTGCCTAAAATTATTGAAGACACCTATGCTGAATTAGGTAGAAATGGTTTGGGAGCTAGAGCAACAAAACCTCAACTCATGGGTGGTCCTGAAAAGGATAACACCAAGCAAGCACCTGATTCTTCTAAGAAGAAATGGGAGAACAATAAAAAACAAAAGAATAGAGAGAATGGATCTCAATCCAGGGGTGGGTCTCCTAAACAGGAGCTCTCCGAAAGGAGGTACAACCTTAGGAATAGAGATAACATTAAAAAAACCTGACAGGTATCAGGATACTGATACACGTTCCTCTCGTTCCTTCCAGGGTTCATCAAAAAACTCAGAGAGGGAAGGACGGTCAGAACACAGACAAGAAGAGCGTACAAGGTCCAGAGACATGCCACGCACTTCAGATTATACTTCCAAGAAAGAAGAGAAGCCAAAATCAAAACCTCAATTTAAAAAGAAGAAAGTAGCAGGTATTAAAGTTAGACATGCCCGAATTCTGAGGACTTAACTTTTGAATGGGGAATGGGCTCTGATGATGCTAGACAGTGCAGCAGAAGTAACAATAACTTGCCAGAACCTGATGGAATTTCTGGTGACAGCGGAGTTGAATGAGCATATCACGGTGCAAACACCTGATTCAAGGGTGAGTGTCCCACATCGTTACATGAGATAACACTACAAATAGAGGGGGACAAACCCAGAAAAATTAAAGGTCTCTTTTGGGAGAACCTGACATCCGGCTATGACATCCTTTTAGCTGAGAAAGATTGGCCAACTGAAATTGTTATGGATTGCCCAAAGGGAGAAACGGTAATTTTACCAGCTTTTTCCGACCTCAATCCAATATACTTAAAACACACATATGCACAGGAGTGGGCAGTAGCCCTTGCTCCAGCATTATATCGCAACCATTTGGGTGGGATGCTGAGTCACCTCACCATACAATCCCAGTAAAAACTACTCCAACTCCACAGAGACAGTACCCAATAAAACAAGAAGCAAAAAAACAGGTCAGGGAGATCTTAGATCAACTTGAATACCAGCGTGTAATTGAAACTTGCACTTCTTCAATGAACAATCCTTTGATTCCCGTAATGAAACCCAATAATTCACACCGTCTAGTTTTAGACTACAGACACCTGAATGCATGCACTAAAACATTTGCAGTACAGAATGCACACAGTGCCGCATTAATGAATAACATTGTGCGGAAAAAATACAAAACAACACTAGATATCTCAAATGGATTTTTCTGCCAAAATATAGCGCCTGAGAGCAGGTATTTGACAGCATTCTCAGCGTTAGGTTCCCTGCGTCAATTTTGTCGACTCCCCCAAGGGTATAAGAATAGCCCTGGGTTGTTTTCCGCTAGGGTAACAGAGTTACTTCAAAATTTGGATGAAGAGGCCTTGTCCTATGTAGATGATATTTATCTGACGGATGATGATTTAAAGGATCACATGACCAGGGTGAGCAACATCATTTTGGGGTTTGCCTCTGAGGGCTCCAAATTCAACTTTAAAAAATCAAAAATAGCCCACCTCAATGTCCTATTTTTGGGATATGAGCTATCAAGTGAAGGAAAAAGTCTGGCAGCTAACTTTTTTAAAAATGTGCGCTGTTCCAACCTCCTAAATTGCTGAAAAACATACAATTCATATTGGGATTCTTAAATTTTGGCAGAACATACATTTTAGACTACGCAGAAAAAGTAAAACCTTTCTACAACTTAATAAGACCTGATTTTTTGGTTAGGCATTGGACACAGGAACACACAGATATCCTTTGTTCCCTTCAAGCTGACATGATAGCTTCAAAACACTTGAAGACAAGCGTGAATGTACGCAACCTGGTGATCCGTGTTATAGCGGGTCAATCTGGGTACACTTACCTAACCTTCAATGAAGGATAAACGGTACCCTTAGCATACAAATCACACTTGTACACAAGTGCTGAAATGCGCTTTGCTTCTACAGAAAAAATACTGACGGCAGTACAGACCGCTGTAGTGACAGAAAGAGCACTGGCTCAGTGGAAACAAATTATTGTTGTAACCCCAGTACCAGCCTTAGAGGCTGCTACAAAAGGCAAGCGTTCCTAATGCTCAAGCCTTACATCCAAGATGGATACAATGGGCTAATTCTCTCACTGCAACGGATGTAGAGTACAGATATGACCGTAGTCTAAAAACACAAGCATTCCTGCAATATGAACAAGAATATCCTATACGAAATGAAATAATGCCTCTAGATCAGTATGAATATATCATTTATACTGACGGAACTGCTCAGCCCGCCATAGGAAGTAAACAGCAATACAGAACCGCGTGTGCGATTGTGAGGGGTCGTTCTGCAGGATGGCAAGTTCCATCCCAGCAGTACGAAGACACAGTCTCTAGGAGACTGCACAGCACATCTAGCAAAATTAAAAGCCCTGTTACTGGCACTAATAAATACGGATCGAGAATTCCCAACACTGATTGTGTGCGATTCTTTTTATTGTGTCCAGTCATACAATGAATATCTTCACTACTGGGGTCAAAATGGGTTTAAAGACTCAAAAGGTGGCACAATTAAGCATAAAATGCTATGGGAACAGGTAGCTGAGTTGAAAAACGAACTAGCAAGAGCTCACGTGATACACACGCTGAGTCATCAGTGTGATGGCGTTCACATTGAAGGGAATTCATTGGCTGATGAAGCCACAAAGGGGGCAGTTTGAACTGCTGCCATAGCTGCAATCACTCGTTCAAAAATGAGAATAGACGGACAGATAATGGTAGCTCTAATGACACAAATTTACCTGGGCACTCTTCACATTTATAAAACACTACAGTTGAATAGTGTAACCAGTCTGTATAGAAATCTATATATCAATTCACAGGCAAATAATCCAACAAGTCAACTTGAGCAGTAAAAAAATGTCTTTTAATCTACTGATATTGTTTCATTGCTAATTGTGGTGATCTTATGTTTTGCAACACAAAAAATAATCAACAGTTACAAGTATTATTTTCTATTTATGATTTCCCAGAGGTCCTGTTCATATAGCCTTTACTACGTTGTCTTGGATGGAAACAGCCGACACGTGTTTCGTTATGTTAGTAACTTCTTCAAGGCTGTAAATAATATGAACATCAGTACAAATTTTTTATACAAAAAACTAATAAGAGAAATAAACAATAATATTTAAAACCATTAAGTGATTTCTTCTTTGTGGTCCTACTATTTTAATAGGAACAAAGGGGAAAAGATATAAGAAGAACCTGACAAAGAATGAATATCAAGCCCTTCAAACATTAGCTGCTAACAATGATGTTGTTATCAAGGAAGCAGATAAGGGCGGCAATATTGTGGTGATGCAAGATGTGGACTATGTACAGGAAATTGAGAGACAGTTAGGAGAAGGGATGGCATACACAAAACTTGTCTCTAACCCGTTGAAGGAGGTCACATGTCACATTGAAGAAAGACTTAAGTTTTGGCAAGAACGTGGCCTTATTTCTGACATTGAATATAGATATCTGTTCACTCCATTGCCAAGAGCACCTTGTATATACATGCTCCCCAAAATTCATAAGACAGGCAATTTTCCACCAGGGAGACCGATTGTCTCCGGCATTGGGTCACCCACAAAACGCTTGTCGGAATATATTGACATCTTTTTACAGCCCCTGGTATTCAACTTACCATCATATCTTAGGGATACAGGGGATCTCCTTAGCAAACTAGAAGACATAGAATGGACTGGGGAACTTGCATTTGCCACATTAGATGTTTGCTCCCTATACACAAGCATACCAGTTAATCAAGGTCTACAGGCTTTGCGGGACTCATTATCGTCAAGAGATGCCACTCTTTTTGAACACACAGAAATGGTGCTAGATCTTACCCGGTTAGTGTTAGAGAATAATGTATTTTTACATCAAGATACTTGGTTCAAACAGTTGATGGGCGTAGCTATGGGGTCAAAATCTTCACCATCGTTCGCTAATCTGTATATGGGCAGATTTGAAGCCAAACATCTGTGGGCTAATGGTCCCCCTCAACTGACTGGTCGGATAGTTTATTGGGGACGGTACATAGATGATATTTTTGTTATCTGGGCAGGCAACAAATTGGAGTTTGAATCTCTGACGGAATATCTTAATGATAACAGTTTTAATCTTAGATTCACCTCGAAATACAATGATTCTGAAATAGAGTTTCTGGATGTGGTGATCTACATCAAAGATAAGAAAATAATGTCTCGTCTATATAGAAAACCAACATCATGCAATTCAATACTGCATGCTTCTAGTGCTCATCCTAACACACAAGTTAAATGCAATTCCGTTAGGCGAAATGACTCGTTTAAGGAGAAATTGTAGTGAGGACAGCATCTTTCTTCAGGAACTAGATAATCTAGAAGACCGTTTCAAGAACAGAGGATACACTTCATCGGTCCTCAATCAGTCTAGGAAACAGATTATGAAAACAAATAGACACACGCTTCTAAGAAAAAAGAACAAGAAGGCCCAGAACAAATATAGCAACAGACTTAGTTTTGTAACAGGATACAACACACATAGCCATGCCATTTATAAAATCTTATTAAAGCATTGGCATCTCCTAACTCTGGATAGGTCATTGGAGAAATACATCACAAGAAACCCCAGAGTAGTCCACAGAAGGGGCAAGACCCTTAGAGACATTCTGTGTTCTAGCTATCTCCCACCCAAGTCTCAGAGACTGACATGGCTACCGGACAAACCAAGAGGGTTCTATAGCTGCACTCGGTGTAACATGTGTGCGTTTGCATGTAATAAGATCAAGGAATTTAGTTATAACACGACCACTGTGTACCAGATCAGACATTTTATAAATTGCAACTCCAAAAATGTAGTTTACTGTATCCGTTGCCAATGCGGACAAATTTACACAGGGAGCACGATACGTCCACTCAAGGAAAGAATCCAAGAGCATATGAGGGCTATACGTAATAATGATATGAGCTATCCTCTTGCGGTTCATTTCAATACATGCCATCCAAATTTAAATCTGGCAAGTATCAGCTTCCATGGAATTGCTCAGATACAGAATGACCCTAGGGGTGGGGATAAGACAAAGGTACTCAGAAAAGCAGAATCGCAATGGATACTTCGTCTTCGGGCTGTAGAGCGGGGCTTGAACATCGATAGGGAATTACATGTATTTCTTACAGATTGAAATTTAATCTCTATGCCACTGATTGAACTTGCTCTATCTGTTATCATCTTGGCTTGACCTTTAAGACATGTCACTTTATATGTGTATAGTTTGGATACAAACTGCAATAATACCATCTGATTTTGCTATAAGTCCAATATGTCTCTATTCTAAACAAGGGAAACTGTGTGTATTTCAACAGATTGTGCGTGCTTTAGGATTCATGTGATCTCTTTTGTGAATCTAGTGTTCTCTGACTCATTTAGTATGGTGAATGTATTGCTATGTCATGCTCACGTACCTTAAATTATTGTCAGACTGGTTTTTAGAAATCGAACTGTAGTCTTGTATTACACATACTGTAGCCTTGTACTATATTACATTGTGCAAACATGTGGAATGACATAATATGTGATATCCAATCTCTATGTATAACTCTAACTTCAAATGACTCAAGATGTAGGTGGTGTTGGGGCGTTTCACATTTTCTTTTCTTTCTTTTCTTCTCTTCTAATTTTTGGGACCATTCAAAATTTAAATATTGATAGGTTAAACTGACTACCAAGCTTTTTATGCTATTATTTCATCTACTAGCCATCGCTTTTTGTTATGGGCTACTATCAATGGAACTCGTATATATTTACTCCTTTCAAACATGGCCGCCATCCTAGCATACCGGTAATTTTTGAAGTCCTTCTTCTACTTTTAGATTAAGGGCTTCGTAACATTCTGGCACTAACGTATTCGAGGAGGAGTTGCCGGGTTAGTTACGACGTTAAAAAAAAACGCCTAAGGATTGACCTATAGGGCGGCATCGGCACATATAAATAGTGCCGTTGGGAGAGAAGGAATTGTTTATTTGTCGAGGGACGCCACGATTGGAACACGGCGCTCCGCGCCAAAACAAGGTAAGCAAAAAGGAAGCTCCCACGGTTTTTGTAATTGTGATACAGAATAGGGCAATTGCTAATTGACAGCCCTATTCCTAGCTCCTTTGCTGTTTCTTTTATGGTTTACTTATTCTTTTCTTTGAATTTAGGGAGGCTTATCATAGCCCTTGAAGTCATAATAAAATCTTCAAGTAAGTCAAGGACTTTTGGTACAAAAGGGGTGAAATGCTTGGAAGGACTCTCGTCCTTTCGTTTTCTCTTGGATTTGTTAAGACTGTTAGTCATAAAGTAGCCCTTCAGTGTGTTTTGAAAGACTTCGTTACGTGGGTGATATATGGATGGAAGTGTTTGGGATAGAGATTTATAGCAAACAAATGCTGCGATTAACCTTCAACATGTGTTCCCTTTTGAAATTTGCGTCTCATTACACAATTAGATGGGACAGGAATCTATAGAAGTTATATACCGCAAAGTTATATACTGCGATTAACTTTCAACATGTGTTCCCTTTTGAAATTTGCGTCTCATTACACAATTAGATGGGACAGGAATCTACAGAAGTTATATACCGCGAGCGATTTTAAACTGGTTTCCCCTCTTAAATTGCTTTTCACATGCAATTTTGTTAGATGCACATTTGGCCGCCCTTATTTTTAAACAGATAGGGCTAAATAATCTTTATACTCATTGCTTCCGGCATTTTTGATATTAATACTGAAATTCAATTCACTGAGACAAATATAACATATAAGGAAATGGACCAAAGTTAAGGAACTTGTATATAGAGATGAATATATGTTATTCAAAATAAGTGTTTGGTGCTGGTCAACCGGTCACTCTTCTTTTTGTTCGGTGTATAGGACCTTCACTTGAATCATTTATTCAACAAACCTACGTCATATATACGAAACAGGATTAACACTTAGGGGCCGATTCCGATCTCGGTCGGAGGCGCACCCAATACCATTCGGTCGGGAAAAAAGCCATGCGAAAGCCTGTTTCCCGACCGAACCGTACTGCGGGTCCGGCCGAGCGAGTACGATGCGGGTCGCCGACCGACTCGTCCGGGCGACCCGACCGCTCCGACCGACTCGTACCCGGATCGTACCGCTCCGACCGACTCGCTCGGACCCGGTCGCACCGCGCAATGGAGACGTTTTCCGGCCGGGTAAGTACGATGCGCACCTCGACCGCTCCGACCGACTCGCGCCGTCCGACTCGAACTCGCTGTCGGAGCCGTACTTTGGGGGTCCGTGTCAGACCCCCTGTACGCGTACCCGTGCGAGGCGCACACAGGGGGACCCATGGGTCCCCCCTACCTGTGCGTGTACGCCGCGAGCGCTCGCGGCGTACTCGCTGTAGGGGCGCCCTTGTCCGCCTCGCACCCATTGAGGCAATGGGAGCCCGCGTACGCGTTGTACGACCGGCTCCCATTGAGTTCAATGGGAGTCCGACCGACTCGTGTCCGATAACATACGGACGCATCGTACTCGTTCGGTCGGACTGCACGGGTCCGATTCGGTCGGAAATCTCTCCGGGTCCGGCTCGGTCGGAGAGATTTCCGGCCAGAATCGGAATCGACCCCTTATTTGTAAGTCTTATTTTTTATTATTCCATGTTGGTCAGACAAACTTATGGACCATTTTCGTCCTTTTGATTTTAGGGGCACGATAAATTAAGAGTATCAAGAGGAT
The DNA here is from genome assembly GCA_963921515.1 of Calotriton arnoldi. Lineage (NCBI taxonomy): Eukaryota > Metazoa > Chordata > Amphibia > Caudata > Salamandridae > Calotriton > Calotriton arnoldi. Next base: position 4,105,290 of record CAWUFW010000501.1, read on the forward strand.
AGGGGGAGTCATTCAAATTCCTTCTGTTGCGCACCCTATTGGGTACATGCTTTTACAAGGACGCTATTTATTTTTCCTATAGGCGAATATTGCCATTAGTTAGACCATTATGAGAAGACACCTTATGCAAGTGGATCTTTTCTGAAAGATTGATCTACTTTCAGGCGGCTGACATACATTAATTGTAAGTGGCGTATTTTTATCAAATAAGGGCCACTAAGATCTTATTTTAATTCCAGTATTACATTTGCATTATGCTTATGTTTCTCTATTATATATATTTTTTTCAAAGGTCCCTCAATATCCGACATACATGGTACGGGTGATCCCTGTGTCCATGGGAACGTTACCTACTATTTGGACTGTCGTTTGTGGATTTTTGAAGGTAGATTTAGTCATCTATCATAGTGATTGTGCTTCGCATCTTTTAGTATGAGGTCTTTTACCTTTTTCTTTAATTATATAATTATTCGTGCATCCCTTCTTTGATTAAAAATTATTTCTCTCTTTTTGCACTTAAGCGTATTTACTTCATTTGAATTTTGGCTTACCTATTTTTCATCTATTTGAGATATAGGTTTTACTTTCTGCACATGGGATTTCTATTCTGGCCTTTCTGATCTATTTATAGTTTTGACGTTATCGTGGTGATGGTTTGCTTTGGTTCTTCTTATATCTTTTCCCCTTTGTTCCTATTAAAATAGTAGGACCACAAAGAAGAAATCACTTAATGGTTTTAAATATTATTGTTTATTTCTCTTATTAGTTTTTTGTATAAAAAATGTGTACTGATGTTCATATTATTTACAGCCTTGAAGAAGTTACTAACGTAACGAAACACGTGTCGGCTGTTTCCATCCAAGACAACGTAGTAAAGGCTATATGAACAGGACCTCTGGGAAATCATAAATAGAAAATAATACTTGTAACTGTTGATTATTTTTTGTGTTGCAAAACATAAGATCACCACAATTAGCAATGAAACAATATCAGTAGATTAAAAGACATTTTTTTACTGCTCAAGTTGACTTGTTGGATTATTTATTTGCCTGTGAATTGATATATAGATTTCTATACAGACTGGTTACACTATTCAACTGTAGTGTTTTATAAATTTGAAGAGTGCCCAGGTAAATTTGTGTCATTAGAGCTAACATAGGAGTCCGTTGGTACTCCTATGGGGTCACATCCGTGGTAGCGGGATGTTTTATATTACCTGGAGTGGCACCAACACTGATAGATGAATAAGAAAGAATTTCAGAAAAATATTGTTTTATAACTGAGGTGCTACCCTATATTCCACCGCTACCTTCTTTCTGTGCTTTACTAGATAATGGTAGCTGTCATTGCTTCATGCAAAAACAGCCAGCCTTACCTAAAGGCTTTCTACTCAAGTACTCCTACAAGTTAGATGCAAATAACATTCCATATTCTCAAATTCCAGGAGTGGGGGATAGAGTAATACCAAACATGGATCGCAGATTAGGTTTAATTCTAGCTGCACACGAGGGTCTAGGTTCTGCACACGCAGGGATTACCGCGACAGTTTCTTTATTGAAACAACGCTATTGGTGGCCAGGGTTAACTAAACAAACAAAGAATTTTGTCCTAAATTGCGAGCAGATGAAGGGATCCACCGTAGCACGTCCAGCCCAGACACCATTACTAATATCAGACAGACCACTTGCTTGTGTCTATTTGGACCTCTGCGGCCCCCTACAATCAGATGGGGCTTACAAGTATATCTTGGTGGCAGTGGATTCATGCTCTAGATTCCTATGGGTATGGCCTCAGCGCTCTGCTAACGTTCGAACTGTTATAAAAGATTTGCGAGTCTTTATAGGGACATACGCAGTTGGCACATTACATTCTGACCGTGGCCCCCGTTTAGCTCTAGGGCTTACAAGGAAGCCATGGGAAGTTTGGGTGTAGCATTACGGTACTCCTCTCCGTACCATCCCGAGGGAAATTTGGTCATGGAGAGGAAAAACCGAGACTTAAAGCAATCTGTAGCAGCGAGTGTATTAGGTTCGGGTGGTAGTTGGGTCAATCACTTATACGGGATCCAACGAGCCCTTAATAATATGCCAAGAAGTTCCCTAGGAGGTGTCACCCCTTACGAGGTCCTATTTGGGACAAGAATGTGGGTACCTGATCTTGATTGTGAAAGCACAGTGGCGGATGAAAAACCATTTGACATCAATAAACGTTTGGCTGTTTTACAGGATCTGAATGAATCCTGGGCACTACTAAGCAACGTGCAAGTAAAATGCACCGCCACTGGGGAAGTCAAATCAGTCACGCAAGACCTGCCTGGACCCCAAAAGTAGAGGATCTGGTCAGAGAAAAGATTGTGGACAAAAAAGAATTTGGGTCATCATACAGAAAGCCTGTACATGTCCTGGCTGTCGAAGTAACAAGAAGAGTACTTCTTCCGCCTCTTGCCGGCAAAAAAGAAAAGAGATTTGTCTCCATTGATCTGATGAAACCACAGTATGTGGCTGATACTGAATAGTATCATTACCAACCACAGGGGCAGCCCAACACACACCTGAACCAGGGGCAGTCAGTGAATAATACTAACAATAGTTCAAGAAGCAATTTGCTCAAAAATACACTATTTACAAAACAATTTCAAAATTATAAACAACCTAAATAAGAAGTGACATGAAGAAAAGGAAAAAAAAGATAAAGTAATACCCATATGCAAGGAAATATTAGAAAAATATAACAAATTTATTACATTTAATGAATACTAAAACAGTTAAAACAATGACGCTCAATACAGTGTGCTGGTACAAAAACAATATATATTACAAACCAGACACGTGGCAGACGAAAAAATACACGTCACAAAAAAGAAAGAAACAACATATAACAAAATAATGTGTCCTTCATCAATTTTACGGCCACATATACGTCGACGGCGTTTCGACCACTGTAAAATTACACGGTCATCATCAGGACTGAGAATTCATTTGAGCGTCCAAAATTCTATTTCAAGAAATAGTCCAACCCTGTATTTTTTGTATGGATTGGAACAATATTTCACATTAAAATAGACAATGGGCGGGCACGATGTAGAACCATCCATGAATATAAACTTTCAGACTGGCAATCTTTGTCCACATAATTTAGCAGATCATGCCAATAGACAGGCGAACAAATCACCAATGCACTTCAACGCCACAGAGGACAAAAACGTCCCTCCTGCGGTAGCAAATTCCGGAAGCCGTTCCGTGAATAGTAGACCTCGTGGGCTCCTGGGTAGCCGATGCTCTCCTCTCGCTGCCATACAGGAAGTTCAGACAGAAAGACTCATAACAGTTGAAGAGTCAACAATACGACATGGTGGAATTTCCAACAATGAAATGGAACTCATTCCTATTGAAACAGAACTTCAAAACACAAATGAAAGACAAATTTCAATTCGGCCTAACACCGAAGACTACATCAATATGCCTCTACAAGAGACATCTGCCAGTACAACAAAACCTGCTGAGCTACCGAAAATAGATCCGATTGCATCTGGCTACTTCATCGATTTTGATACCTTCTCTCTTGATCCCAGTGAACCCAAGACAACGCCAGCTCCAGTTTCCCGTAAGCAACAAATTCGTGATTTCTACACTTTTCTGAAAAAGACTTGCTTAGTATCACCTTGGCTCCAGCTCTGTATAATAATTGGAATATTGTTTTTTTCTGTTTTGGATAGGCCTAGTGACTGTTTTTTGCTTACTCATGAATGGAAAATATCTCCCAGAACGCTCTGCAGCATCAAATGTGAACTTGGTCCTGAAACCTCATACATCATCTCATCGTGAACAAAGAGACCAGTTTTCCGTGAACATTACAGCTGTTCCAATTCCTGATGGTATAGTTTGGGACAAGGTTGATTATGATGTATTTGGTCCCACTGAACTTTTGAAAATACCACATTTATTTAAAATTTCTCTAAATGATATCATTACTTCCAGTACATTTTCTGATGATTGGGATTTGAGACTGTAAATACCATGTTGTCTGATTTAGAACAATCCGCTTCATTTTCAAGCATTGAAATGTTAGAGGACACATCTGATTTTGACAATATGTACTGTTACCATCATTATGGTCATAACTTTTTACACAAATCCACTATCCCACCAAATGTTTTCACATACCACGAATGGGAACATTGCCCAACAGGTAGTTGTAAAAAGTTTGCACAGAAATGTTCTTATTTTTCTGGGTTTAACACTTCTGACCCGACCTCATATTACTATAAGGTTGCACCTACAACTTGCATGGAAAAATATGTTAACTAACACCAAACAGATTTATTCTGCATCCATTATTTCCCAACAGTCTGAACAGGGTTTCGACATATGGAAGGACACAATAGACATAAAATCAGTCTGGGGTTCAAAGGAATGGCAAGTTCAGGGAACAGAAGCACTATTTAGAGCGTGCCTCATTCTGCAGGAGATAATATTTCAGAATGACACTGTGCAACAGACTTCCTGTCTTGGACTAACCAAGAACAAGGATTTGGACACACCTCGTGTTCCCACACCATCTCATATCAATTTTACATCACGTGGTGGGGATACAAAAGATGACATCATGCAGTACAATACTTCAGACCCCAATTGGAAGGGATGGTTAGTTTGGCCCACAGACACAAACAGATGTCAATCAAGATTTAAGGTTACAACCGAAGGGTTTAGTATCCATAGGCCGGACCAACGATATGTACAAAGAGAACAACTGGGGGTGGTGACATCATACAGTGTTGGGAAGTTGTGCCTTGATTGGCTAAAAACCTCAACACTGTACTAGGTGAAACAGCACTTATCCTTACTCTCAGATGAGGTGGATCTAAGGGATTTTTTATTAGGTCCACGAAAGCCACGTCAGAAACTTTTCTTATACGCTGTCTATAATGAAATCTGGAAGATCTCTCAACAATAAGCTGCGGAGAGACTTCGTGAAATAGATAGAATTAACCTAGAAAAGGCGTTAGCTGTAGTTGACAATGGTATGACTACATTACCATCCAGGATTTATTCACTGGGCAACATTGTATCTTCTGCTATAGATATACTAGAACAGGACTTGTCCATACTACAACACGGACAATCTCAACTACATTCTATTATGTTATTAAGCTGGATGCTGCAATCATTGCGCGCTGGTTATGTGCCTTGGCGATTTATCAACAGTATGTCCCTATTTTCTGCATAAAATCTAACCGAGAAGCAGATAACGATGGCAAAAAGGGGAGCAAAATATACAATGCTGTGTATTGAAAAACTGGACCAATTACCTTTTACTGTGGCAGAGTCACCATCCAAAGAATGGTTAATCCATGGCAATATAACATTACCGGTCACAACTTTCCAGTTTCAGTATTGCCTAGAACAACAACAGGTGGGCAGATATGAAGCGATGGGTAGGGAATTCATCAAGGAATCTTGAGAATTGCCTTACAGATTTCGATGCAGGAATGGGGACATGGAAGTGTTTCTAAGCGGTACAAACTGCGACAACTCTTTAAGTGGATCTCTCATAAGCCAGGATATCATGCTTCACGGGGCCTGTAATGGTTCAGTTGCTAACTTATCCTGTCACTTGAAAGGGTCCCGAGCTGCTGTGATTGATCCGGTGTTCAAGTTGCTATCAAATGGGAGTTACTTGATGCTGAATGAGGAAGGTTGTTGTGGGATGCTCCCGGGCATCGCATATCTTGTCACTGTAAGCTCCAGGGTTACTTGCTGTATGCAAGTATTGTTTCCACCGACCCATACAGTCAGGGAGGTGCCGTTATGGCCTTCGTTGAATGTTTCCTTTATACGGTTTGATACTCTGAGCCGAATGAAAGCCATGCTTTTACAGCAAACCGTGCCCTTAACCTCCGCCGAGAAACTTATGATCTCCAGGTTGCCAGGTCCTCGGTTGAGATACAGGCACTAGTATGAACAAAATGCCCTTTCCATTTCACAGAAATGGTACAACGTATCTTTAACATGTCTGATACGACAGGTATAGTACACCTATTTAAGACCATAGGTTCTGGACTGTTAAGCACCTTTCAGACAATCCTCGGAGTTATTCCCAACTTCATACACTCCGTATTCGGAAGCATTTTTGGGGGGCTTCCGCTGATCCTGTTCCTAATAGCAGGTATCCTGATTGTCATTTTTCTGCAACGCAATGGGCGTCCCAGTCACCAAGGAGATGGAAAAAATGCTCTTGGAGCGCCGATACTGTGATCGCATGGTACTTCATCTGGGCACACCTCGTCTTCGTGAACTAAGTGAATCTTGGTTCCTATCATTTAGACCAGTCTGGATTGACTGTATTCTGCCTGTCCTCCGATGCCTGTTCTGCGGACAAGAATGCGTGTTGGACCTCTGTCTAACACTTTCATCAGTTGCGCCACCAGACGTTGATGCTTTACTGGACCCGATAATGGCCTGTGTTCCACAGTGTCCTCAGCATATTCTAATGTTGATGTCTGCATTCTTAAAGCCACCACAGGATGCTTCAGCTCCTGTCGGAACAGATACCGGCTCCTCAACAAATACTCAGGCCTTGGATGGCACACAGGCATCCCCAGCAGCTGCTGTGGAGAATGCGGAAGAACATCTGTGCTCGATTGACCTGATCTGCGAAGTGTTGCAGGGACCGTCGTCTGCGATTGCAGGCAACAGTGATGTTGCTTCTCCCAGCCAGGACACATAAACATTTGGCTCATCGTGTGCTGGGAACAATTTGGCCTTTTCAAAAACATCCAAATTTGGAATTTTCAACAAACAGAAACTTTTGCTAAAACTGCATGGTTTTCAGTCACTCGTAGTTGTTCGAACTGCATATACGAACATATTTTAGTAAAACTTCTACCGCTTAAAATATGATTTTTTTAGCATTAAGTAAATATTTTTTAAAACGCACTAATGTTTTGAACTAAATTAGTTGTTTGCGTACAAATGCCTAGATCTACATTAAAATTTTACTATGTCGTCCGGTCGGATGAGGAGTGGGTGTTATGTTTCATTTAGGTACCCCAATATAGGCTCAGGTAGTCACCTAACCTTTCACCTATATTCTCCCCTACCATTACACTACATAACGGTTCTTGGGACTGACCTTTTACCTAGTTACGATACTACTTACAGGACGTAGGGTTTTCCCCTGAAACCTAGCCTCATTCATTATGCATGAGGATTCTTGGAAACTGAGCAGGACTACCATCTCCTGATAAATAACTATGTATAAGGGTCATTCCTTCTGTCATCCTAAGTCCGACATGACACATCAAGGTAGAACCCCTGAGAGTACCACTTTGGGTACATAAACACCATATCTTGCTGAGGTAGTCAGAGGAGAAAAGGACTTTCATGCTGACACACTGACGTGAGACGCTGAGGCTCCTGCACGCAGACACTCCAGCTCGCAGTGGTCTGACATCCCTTGCGGGGTGTCCATCTCGAGACAAAGAAGGAGTCCCACAGTCTCTCACTTCAGGTAATGAGGTTGACTTTATCCTAGAGGGATTCTTGGCTTTACACCTACATACATGCTAGGTGCACTTAGGTACATCTAGTTAGGGTCGCATCGTAAGAGTACGCATTCTACTGTCATGTATTTTATACACTTGCCTGTATTCCTTGTTTTAGCACGATGGTAGAAATCTACCATCCTTTTACTCTGTTAGTGCTTCTAATCATTTATATCTGTTTCTGTCTAGTGGTTGTTTCAGCACACCTATTTTACACTAGAATGACACTGGTTAAATAAATGCTTATTGGAATACGTTCCCACCGTTTATTCTGTGTATCTTTCTGAGACAAAGTGAGCACGAGTGACTGAGTGAAAAGCATTGCACTGTTTCCACGATCCTGAGGGATCAGGGCTATCATGTTCGATAGTTGCCAAGAACTATTCTCTCCTTGGTAAGAGGTGTTTCTAGTGGCACTGTGAGCTAGCTGGTATACAGGCTAACATACCCGGTCTGGGTGTCTAGAATCAGTCTGGACACCAGTCCTACAGTATATGTTGTCTAAATGCGCAGATCCTATATAGGTTTATAGGAACTATACAACATCCTCTCTCTGAAGATGTGAGGAGAAGTGGGCGCTTTCCCTACTTTCAACATCCCAATATTTCAGTTATCCTTCCCAAGAGTCTTTGCGGGTCATGCTGCCTGCTCTGAATATGATCTTAAAGGTAGTTTTCCATGGGATAACAGTGTTCTCGGATTCCAACAAGTTGACCTTGGTTCCCAAGTCTTCTCCTGTGTGAAACACAACAGCCTCCTTTATTGACTCAAGTTTACAATGTATCTTTTCCTCCCCTTGCCTGACTAATAAAACAAAGACAATATTCTAGCTAACGAGCGCTTCTTTCACCTGCAACACAAAACGTGAGAAAGAACAAATTTCACAGCACACCTGAAATTCAACTGTTAATTGTAAAGCGAGAGTTTCCAGGGGTATGCATTTCAGGGCTTCAAAATTCGGCTAACATAAGCAACCAGCATATGAACTTCACGAATTTGCATAGGAAAATAAGGCACATTCAGTTAATGCATTTACCTACATTTGAAATGACACGATTAATAACAATTTTAGTACATGAATAGATGTCGATACCACAAAACGAGCTCTTCAAGTTAATATTTTCTGCAAGTTACATTCACTTTCTATATTAATTCTCCATGTTACTTTTAAATGGCCTAAACACATCACGTTTCATGTTATTACATTTTGAAATTCCAACACTTCACTTTAATATGACAAAGGATTATGTGCTGATGCGCTCTACATGTGTGATGATAATGCACCCCTACAAGTAAATTTCGATTTCCGCTACAGCGCTACTACACACATTTTTCTGTAGGATCATCTTGTATTTTTCAAATCCATATTAATGAAACTATTCAGGTGCATTTTCCTTACAGCAAATATTTATGCCGATCACTGAACATGATCTGAAAAGGGATATAAATTGGGAAGTACTAAGAATTTTGAAACTGGTGCACAGAAGATAGACACTACTTTAGCATACCATGAAGGCATAGGTTGTGAACTACCTGAAGACCATGGAGCAGGATGTATTATTTTGCCAAAATGAGTTAGGATTGATTTGAAAATTATATAAAATATGTGTTTACCAAATGAGTTTATGCACCACCATCTTAGCAATTAAGGAGACAAACTAATTTGTCAATTCAAATAAAAGAAATAAAGGTATCTCTTCGCTGTTCATCCTTCCTTTTTGGTGGTACTGTAGATTTATTGTATAGAAGAAGTAATGAGGTCCCAGGAATAATTCAAGGAAAAATACATCAAATAGACTTGGTAAATTCTACTGAAAATGGCAACACTTGGTTTGTTTTAATGCAGTTAAGTTCTGCCAAAGGATTTGGATTTTAATGGTTAAAAACTGAACAGTTGAATTTGTGGTATTTATATCAAGTGCTTAATAAGTCAATAAATAATCCTGAATCTCCTTGTTAGAAAACATGTTGATGAGCGTGTGGCAAGAAATGTGCACAAAGGAAAAGACAGAAAGAGTCTCAACTTCGCCACTTGGTAGCCAATATTATCAATGCAGTGTGCATATGGAATAGTAGGCTAGCAGGTGCCATGATTGAAACTTGATGGACAAAAGGAACTACAAAAAGATTAACACCAACCGGAGTACGGATGACTTTTTATTTTGTTTCAAGGAAAAGAAAGTACCTGTGCATTGAAATACAGGGCTGGAAAGTCTCTGTGATTGACAACAATGCTCAGAAATACACAGGTGTCTACTGAGGGAGCACAAGAGAATGTGTTGGAAATGTGAATGAGGGCCCTTAACCAGAAGAGTCTGCCCAAAAATATGAAAGGTGAAATGTATTTACTGATGACCAGGTAGATGACAGAAAGTGACGGTCATAGGAAGAGTTCGCAATGGTCGTTCTGAATGTAATAGAAACAGTGAGGCATTGAAATGGAAAGAGATGAAAAGGGTGTTATAAAAGCCTTTCCCGTATAAACACCTCTATTATAATTATTATTTGTTTTGCCATGGGGATCTTATTTATACTGTGTGCGAACCCCGTCCCATTTGCAACTGGCTTACCACCTACTTGAAGTAGGTGGTAACTGCGATTGTTTTGCGACAGCATTTGCTGTCGCAAAACAATCATACATATCAGTGCGACTCGCTATTATTAAGGGACGCCCTTGACATGCCCCTTCCTAATGGTGACTCACAAACCCTATTTTGTGAGTCGGTAATAGGTTACTGACTCGCAAAATAGGGTTTGTGCATACTACAACCCTGTTTAGTGGTCGCAAACGGTCTGATTTTCCATTTGCAACCGATAAAAACTGTCCTACATCTGGCCCCTATGTACATCTGGCCCAAAAGTCTTTATTCTGAGTTGCTTGAAATGTGACTTGGGTGCAAACAGTATCTTGCGATGTAATCTGCATTATAAGTACTGAACATTTTTCACATTGAACCAATAGTTTTCCTCACACACATTTCGCCGGGCTAAGTGAAATTTGTGAAGTGAAAGACCGAAAGATTGAGTTTAACTGCTCAGAACAGGGGAAATAAAAAATAAAAAGTCATCCATACCATCTTAAATCCCACTGCAATCTGCCGAATTCATTACTGTGACGGGGTAAAAGCTATAGCCATGGCTGCAGTACTTAATTTGAGCCGGAGCTTTCCGGTGCTCAGCACGGGCACCTAATCATCAGCACCGGAGCTTCTAGCACCAATTAAGGGCACACACATTTGGAAGTAAGGCGATTTTCTCCATAATCACAGAATGTTGAGGCACACCGAGACTCAAACCCAGTTCCCCAGCTCCAAAATCGGCAGTTCTAGCCATTAGGCCAAGTCCTCTCCAGTATAATAAGTGCCAGGGCTCTAGTCAGGAGGCAGTGTGCACCAGCACATTTCTCCTGTTTGCGCTGCCTCCTGAGGAGATCCCCAGCACTTTTTATATTACAAATTAACCACTGCATGGCTGCAGGATATCCCCAGGCATCACAGCTTCCTTTCTATCTGAGAAATTTTAATGATCTATTGGCCTTTAGGAAGGCGTTGAAAACATGGTTGTTCTGAACACCACTCTGGCAGTAATCTATGAAAGGCGGGAGGACTGCAGCAAACGCCAGGACACCTCAGGGTAACCGTGCGCTGTATAAGTTTTCCTAACATAACATAACATAACATACTTCCCCATAGTACCCTGCACCTTAGAATGAGGTCATAAATGTGCCAAAATAAGTGTAAAATTGAGGAAAACATAGTTTAGACCCATTGCCCATTTCTGTCTGGAATGCTAGATATTGTCCGATAAGCCAGTGACAATCTGTACTAATGCTAGTAGCCAGTGCAGTTTCAGCATCCAAAGGTAAATGAGATCTGTGACACAGTCCCCTATTTGGAGACATTTCCCGTACATACATGGACAGAAAGTACAGTTGCAGTACTCAATCCCAGAGTCACCTTCCTCACTCTCCTCTTCAAGGTTGGAAGAAAGGGAAATGGAACCTACATTCAGGGTATCGCCTCAGATTGCTCTGATGAATAAGCATGACTCAAGAGTTTAAGAGAGTGGCCACCAAGGACCCCTATCACATTTGGAGTCCGGTGCCTGCACCTTCATTGGCTTCTGTGGCTGGGGCAGCAGCCAGGCAAATGGAGAGTGAGCCAAGACCGTGATGCGGTCACAATCTGCTCAGGTCTGCCAAGACTGTATCCCTGAATGCAGTACCCCTGCATGCACATTTTCTGTGGAAAGGAACAAATGGTTCAGCTTGATGTTTCTCCTGCGGAACGTTCTACAGCTGTCAAGGGACATTCGGGAAGCCAAACTTAAGTCCACTCCCCTGACCCCCCACAGCTCTGGAGAAACATTCACACTGGTCTTCATGGGGCTAATTCGGTGCACCAGTGACACACAGAGCAGTAAGGGTTCCGTTTTAAAGGAAGCATGCTCTTGGGTTGATCAGCACGAAACTCCCTCCCATCTAGGAATGTACCAAGTGTAGAGGGGTATTTACGAGTAACCAATCCCAGTAGATGGGCAGAGAAGAGCAAAGCACCTCCACCCAATTTTGTTTAAGCCACAGCATAGATGGGCAGGGAAGAGAGCTGGAAGCATCCAGGAGACCCCCACCTTTACTTTTCCTTTCTCAAGGCAAGCAGGAACATAGTGGAGGTGGGGAAGTACGCCTCTAGCTTCTTGTAGACCAAAATGGAAAAGGAGAGAATTGGAAGCGCCCAGAAAACCCAGAACTCTTCCTTTTCTTTCCTCAGGAAATGGGACTGTGAGTAGATTAGTGCTGTACTGATGAAGAGATCAAGTGACTCTTTCCAATATCTGTAAAAAAGACTGAGTTTTGGACTACTATTGCTATGAAAATATAGACATAGACATCTTGGTACTTTAGGCTTTGTCTTCTATAATAAAAGTACCTATAAATCCTTTCTCACTGTGTATCGGTCTGTCCGGGGCATCACAAGATCCTAGTCATTCAAACTTGATGACGACAATCATTTGCAATTTCAGCATAGAGTTTGTAAATAAATGTCTGATTTGCCTCCCTCCATAAAACTCTATTTTTTCATAATGGATTCAACTAGTTTAAAAAAATGGTATAGCAAATTAAAATAACTAACTATTTATCACACAGCACACATACCAATGCGGTGTGTGTCAACCTCGTCTGGTTGAATTTTCTGTTCATCTTCAGCTTGCAGTAGATGCCTTACGTCTTCCAGTGAGAGATAAAATTCCTCATCTCCTATTTTATCTATAGGGATTTCTGGCGCATCAAAATATTCATCACCTGAATCTTCATCACCTCCACCTCTTTCTGATCTGTCTTTCACTATGGTATCGGCCAGCACAGGAAACACAGTTTCAATAGTTGAATTTCTTTCGGGAGAAACATAAAAAGCATTAGTTTTATGAGGAGCTTTCTCTTTTAGTTATATTTATTCTATTTTTAAGGAATCATTAACATATTTCTCATATTACTCATAAAACATTTGCAAATGTATGTAAACGTACTATTTTTTTTAAAAAAATGCTAACACAATTCTAAATAATATGACAACATATTGTACTAGGGAAATTAGGAAAGTGGTACAACGAAATCAGAAAACTAAATGAAAAATACCTTGTTGAGTTAGAAGTAGAACTTCAAGAAGTCCACCAATTGCTATGAGTTTTGGTCATTAACCCCAAAACAGATTTTCTTCTCAGTGTTAGGTGACCTAAATCTCCATCTGGAGAATCATAATTGTGAAATAGCTAAAAACTTTATGATAGACCTAGAATCAGTCCAACTAACACAATGGGGTCAATTTCTCCCCCTACATTAAAAGTCACCTACTTGACCCCATCTTTTCCAATATATCTGACTTGGCCACAGGGGACCTAATTGATATCCTTCGGTCAGATCACAAAATTATTGCTTTTCAATTAAGCACAATAAATCTCACCGTCTCTGCATCCTGCAAACCAAGTATTAGACGCAATTGGTCTAAACTGGACACAGAAGCATGGGAGCACACGCTTACCAACTCCATCCCCGAAATGACAGGGGATATAGCTACCAGTTACAGCACTTTGAATCTTGGATGGAGAAAGCCCTTAAGCACCTGGTGCCTCTTAAACAACATAAGGCCCTTTTCTCTGTGACAGGGCACCATGGTTCTCAACTGAACTCCTGAAGCTGAAAAAGGAATCTAAACAACTCGAAAGGGCTTGGAGTTAAAGTTATGATGAAACCAGTAAAAACAACCATAAAAAGGCAGTGAAGAAATACAACTATGCTATTAGGGAAGCCAGAATCAATCATTTTGCGACAAAAACTGAAAATACTTCAAATTCATCGAAAGAACTGTGGTGAACAGTCTGATGAAACCCGCTAATAATACTTTTGGTCCTCCTCCTTCGGAGGCATGTTGCAATATGCTGGCCACCTTTTTCCTGGAGAAAGTTAACAATATCCTCAGATCTCTGGGAGGAGAGGGTGAAGCAACTAAAGCCCAACAGTTGGGCATTGGAACACTAAGCACTTTCCCGGAAATTACGTGGGAAAGCATACAGGAAATTTTAGCTGCCCTCAAATCTGGGTCCCCTCTGGATCCTGCTCCCCCAGATATCATGCTCAAAGGTGGGACAGCAGTTACTTCTACTTTGACGGATATGTTTAACTGTTCATTTAAATCAGGTACTGTTCCATCGGCCGTTAAACATGCCATAGTTAAGCCACTAATAAAAAACCCAGCGGCAGACCCATCACTCTGCAAAAACTATCGCACAATCTCTCTCCTTCCAGGGCCTAGTAAAATCCTGGAAGAGTTTGTAAATAAAAATCTATTTCAATTCCTGGCAACAATCAGAATCTTAAATCCCTTTCAGACAGGCTTTAGACCAGGTAGCAGCACAGAAACAGCCTTGCTTGCAGCCTTATAGGAACTAGGGGCTATTCTGGCTCACGGTGGGTCCACAGCCCTGATCATGTTGGATCCGTGGGGTGCCTTTGAAAACGTTTCCCACCCCACACTGGTTAATAGGCTGGAGGAAGCAGGTATCACAGGATTAGCACTGAAATGGCTTTTCTCCTTCCTGTGAAACAACCTTCCAAGTGTGTGAAGAGGCCATATTGTCAGATGCTTACTCCCTTAAGTATGGGGTACCTCAAGGCTCTTCACTAAGCCCTATGTTATTCAACCTGTACGTCCTCCCATTGGCAGAAACCATAAAGACTCATGGCTTCTCCTCAATATCCTACCAGGGCCGGACTGGCCGTAGCGGGCACTGGGCACTTTCCCGGTGGGCTGGAAGGGTGGGGGCCTGTTTTGTGCTGGTTGTGGCCGATTTTGTTCCTGGGGGCTGGTTTTGCAGCAGTGCTGCAATATCGGTCCCCAGTAACAAAAGCAGCAGCAGTGTTTCCCACCAGTAGCACCTCAATATACTCCCCCCAGGACGGTCAGACTTAATTGTCAGGGCTGGTTTGCGTTCTCAGTCCGGCCCCGTATCCTACACTGATCGCACACAAATTATCATCAGCCGTTCCCACCAAACTGAAAGGACATTCACTCTCCTCAATTTCGGCCTTAGGTACGTGATGAACTGGAGGGTCACTAGCAGTCTTAATTTAAACAGGGATAAGACAGAGGTACTGGTGGTGGGAAGCAACCTCTCCAGGTAGGTAGAGATGAACTGACAGACTCTCTTGGATGTCAACCCTCCTCCTACAACTGAAGTAAAGAGTCTAGGAGTCTGGATCGACAACAAGCTCACAATAGAAACTCAAGCCAAGAAATTGACAGCCACCTGTTTCGGCCTACTCTGGACTCTGAGGAAACTTCTGAGATGGCTACCCGAATCCACACGCAGAGTGGTGGTGCAAGGCCTGGTTATCTCACGACTCAACTACGGAAAGTCCCTATATCCGGAGAGTCCTAAGTAAGTCATAAAAAGACTTCAGGTAATACAAAATGCCGCAGCCTGAACATTGCTGAAAATCCCAAAGCACCACTCAGTAACGGCAGCCCTGAAAACCTTGCACTGTCTTCCAGTATCAAAAATTAAGGCACTCTGTCTCGCTCATAGTGCAATATATAAAAAAGGAACCAGATTGATTCAGACACTGCTGACATCCTACAGCCCCACAAGAACATTGTGCTCCACCAACCAGCAACAACTAACAGTCCCTAGAATAGAGTCTGGTAGAGGAGGTGGCTGTTCCTTTGCTTTCCTTGTCCCTAAACTCTGGAACACTCTTCCACCGCTAATAAGGAAAACTGAGCTGCAATCCATATTCAGAAAACCTTTAAAAAACACTCTTTTCAGCTATATTGGTCCAGCCAGGCAGAAGACCTGTCTGCTGTCCTTAGTGCTGGGAGGCCCTGCTGGATAGCCATGCGCTTTTTAAATCTTGGTGAAGAGAATAGAATTTTCATTAAATATTTCTTGACCCTAAAACAACATCTTCAATCCTACCTGTTTTCCAGTTGCATATAAAACACCATTTCCCTTTACCAAAGTCCTAAATAAGACCATTTTCCTTCAACAGAACCCTTACAAACTATGATTTGTTGTTTGAATACAGACCAGAAATAACAGAAGTTGACTGGCACAAATGGAACCCTACCCACCCAGGGCGTTTCTGAAAACTAGAGACCCTGGAAATTCCTGCGATGTGTGGTTTAAGTGGATCCTGATATGTTTTTGTTGGACCTGGCCCTTTTTGCAGGTTTATTCCCTGACTTTTTGCCTCCTATTTTTCTGAACCTCTTTCTGTTGGTTTTAGTACTCTGGCCATTTTACCACTGCTGATCAGTGCAGTGTTAAAGTGCATATGCTCTGTATCTAAATTGTGATTCTGATTAGTTACCCTTGATTGGCATAAGTGATTTACTTGTAAGTCCCAAGTAAAGTGCACTGCGTATGCCCAGGGCCTGTAAATCAAATAATTCTTGTGGGCCTGCAGCACTGGTTGTGCCACCCACATGAGTAGCCCTGTAAACTTGTCTCAGGCCTGCCATTGCAGTGTCTGTAAGTGCAGTTTTAAACTGCCATGTCGACATGGCAAGTGCATCCACTTGCCAGGCCCTAACCTTCCCTTTCACTACATGTAAGGCACCCCGAAGGTAGGCCCAAGGTACCCCTATGGTCAGGGTGCAGTGCATGTGAAAGGTAGGACATGTACTGGTGTGTTTTACATGTCCTGATATACTGCCAATTTTGTTTTCTCTATTAGGCTCTCCAATAGGCTATCATTGGAGCTGCCTTGTAACATCTTACAAGTGTAACATTCAATTGGGAACAGGTAGAGATTTGGGGGCCGATTCACAGAACTAATCTGAGACAAAATCCTAAATTTACTACTTCTGGTATTCACAGAAGGCACTTACGATTTTTGGTATTCACATAAATCACTTACGACGCCTAACTTTACGTCCGCAGTCGGGCCGGAATCTCCGCACCCGAACCGTACTCTCCGCACCCGGAGCGTACTCTCCGCACCCGGAGAGTACTCTCCGGCTAGGGCCGTACTCTCCGGCTCGAACCGTAATCTCCGGCTCGGGCCGGGGAAAGTGTAATCAATGGCTGGAATGCAATTTTTACAACAAGGAACATTAGGAATGTGTGATAAATGGTAGAGGAGGTCATGAAAAATAGTCTGGGCAGGGAAAAGGGTATGGACAGACACTACATCATAACCCAGAAAAGTTTGCTCCGTTGTATCATGGTACAATTTGCTCTCCCCTCAGTGTTGACTGTAGTGTCAACACCACAGTCAACACTAAGGGCGCTCCCCTTAGTGTTGACTGTAGTGTTGACACCACAGTCAAAACTGAGAGGAGCGCAAATTGTGCACTGCATGTACCTTGATAGAAAGGAGCAAACCTTTCTGGGTTATGATGTAGTGTCTGGCCATACCATTTTCCCTGCTCAGACTATTATTCATGACCTCCTCTACCATTTATCACACATTCCTAATGTTCCTTTTTGTAAAAATTGCATTCCAGCCATTGATCTCACTTTATCCGGCCCGAGCCGGAGATTACGCCTCGAGCCGCAGAGTACGGCCCTAGCCGGAGAGTACTCTCCTGGTGCGGAGAGTACGCTCCAAGTGCGGAGAGTACGGTCCGGGTGTGGAGATTCCGGCCCGACTGCGGACGTAAAGTTAGGAGTCGTAAGTGATTTCTGTGAATACCAAAAATCGTAAGTGCCTTCGGTGAATACCAGAAGTAGTAAGTTTAGGATTTTGTCTCAGATTAGTTGTGTGAATCGGCCCCTTGGAGTTTAGGCTCTCTGAGCTCAGAATTTAAAAATTATTTTTTATTAAAGATGGTTTTTTAAATTGTGTGTTTGAAAATGCCATTATTAGAGAGTGTCCAGGAGGACTGTTCCATATACAATTAGCATGAACCTTAGACCAAAGATTCTAAAGTTCGCTAGCTTTATTAAGCTTAATTTATATTATTTAGATACACAGAACAAGTAGACTTATTTATACATGTCTTGGGAAGGAAATCACATATTTGAAAACCACAGTGTTAAACAAAACACATTTTACGCAATGGCATACCCAACTCATATTGACATAAAACATAACAAATTTGTGAAAAAGACATACTACAAAGCTTTACATGAAAAAATATATACACTTATATACCAATTCAACCAGTCCTAAATTAAACACTATACACTAGGCGGACACTATCTCATCACAAGGCTATGCCTGCTGTCCTGCCTGTGGTTTGAGACAGGGGGTTACACTTTGAAAAGGTGTTGCCTAAGAGGAAGAAACAACGTTTGTCCAATTCCTCGTGACGCACCCCATTGGGAATACCCCGTGTTTGACAGTCAACACGTTTCGAACCCTGATTGTTTAAGGGTTCCCCTCAGGACTCGGACATGGTCTTGGACTCTACAAAAAACAAATAAGAATGACAGGCGTAGAAAACGCCGCCTGTAAGGTACATAAACACATGAAGTAGTCTGTTGACGTTTCAAACAAGGTTGGGTCAGACATTAGAATATATCATTCTTATTTGTTTTTTGTAGAGTCCACAACCATGTCCGAGTCCTGAGGAGAACCCTTAAACAATCAGGGTTCGAAACGCGTTGACTGTCAAACACGGGGTATTCCCAATGGGGTGTGTCACGAGGAATTGGACAAACGTTGTTTCCTCCTTTTAGGCAACACCTTTTCAAAGTGTAACACCCTGTCTCAAACCACAGGCAGGACAACAGGCATAGCCTTGTGACGAGATAGTGTCCGCCTAGTGTATAATGTTTAATTTAGGACTGGTTGAATTGGTATATAAGTGTATATATTTTTTCATGTAAAGCTTTGTAGTATGTCTTTTTCACAAATTTGTTATGTTTTATGTCACTATGAGTTGTGTATGACATTGCGTAAAATGTGTTTTGTTTAACACTGTGGTTTTCAAATATGTGATTTCCTTCAAATATGTGATTTCCTTCTCAAGACATGTATAAATAAGCCTACGTGTTCTGTGTATCTAAAAAATTATAAATTAAGCTTAATAAAGCTAGCGAACTTTAGAATCTTTGGTCTAAGGTTCATGCTAATTGTATATGGAACAGTCCTCCTGGACACTCTCTTTGTTTTCAATTATACAGTGGTCCAGTCCAGGGGGTTTAGGACCCAAGCCTTGCTTGTTTAGACTATTATTAGAGACTGGGCATTTTCTTGTTTAACCATTCTGTGCCTCTACCTGCCTGTGGAATCAATGCGTGGTTTAGACTGACAGGGGTCTGCTTGTGTATTCACTCTAGACTGTCACACAAAGGGAGTTGAGGTGTGCCTTGCATATTCTGATGCCCATCACCAAGCTGATGGGTCTTCCTGAGCTAGAGTGGTAGGAGGAGTTGTCACTGACACCTGACTAGGGCTTTGCCTAGCCTCTCACAATGCTGTCTCCATCCCCCTGGAAGTGTGTCTGGAGCCAAGACCAGGCGGGACAAGAACATGTGCACTACAAAGACAATTCTTTGAAGAAGGCCCACTTCAAAGACCGAAAGGGGTATAAAAATTAGACCTAAAATCCCAGACTTGTCGAACACTTCTGGATCAAGAGGAGCCTCTGCCAAGGGGAAGAGCTGAAGAATTGTGAGGAGGAGTGCTGCCCTTTTGCTGTCTGTTTCTTTGCTGGTTTGGCCTGCAGTTGCTACTTCTGCTTTGGAGTGGAAAATGACTGGACTTTGCTTTGTATCCTGCTTGTGAAGTTTCTCCAAGTGCTTGTGTGTGCTTGCCTCCTGTTAAGAAGTCTCAGGGACAGCAAATACTTCACCTGCATCATACCTTAACTCCACCGCTGGGAGTTCTGACCTGTCAAGTGGTGCCAATTCCATTACTGGTCCCTTGGAGGTTAGTCCTGCTGCAAAGGTCTGCTTGAAATCATCAAAATTGACGCACCGACCTTCCAGAGCCTATTTTCCCTATGCAGCACTGCCGTGTGGGAGAAATTTCCACCCACGGCCGCCATGCGGCCAAAGAAATCGACGCAGCACCTGCCCGCAGCTGAAGAAACCACAACACCCCGAGTTCAGCGCACCATGTCTCCGAAGTCTGAGACCACTGCACTGACTCCGACGCAGTCCCTGCTGTGTGGCTGACAAGATCAATGCAACGTGTGACTGTGGCTTAAGAAACCGACGCAGCGCCTGTTTGCCGCTGCTGCTACAATGATCTCCAGTGCTTCAAGATTTCCGCACATTGCACCTGTGCGACAGGTTTCCCCACGTATCACCCGCAGACCAGAGCCGTCTTGGATTTTGACGCATCGCTTCTCCCTACAGTCTGGATTCGATGCAACACTTCTTGTGTGTGCAGCAAAACTGACGCATCACCTCCCCAAGGAATCCGGACCAATGCATTGCTGTGTTTTCCAACTCTTCCCTCCTCTGCAGCTGTTTTGCCTTGTGGATTTATATGCATTTGAGGTACTTTGTGTAAAATCACCACATCCATAGAGTTCTACGGATAGAATTGCTTGAAACCTTTTAAAAGGTCATATTTTGAGTTGTGTATGTTGGATTTTTGTCATTTTGGTCTTGTTTGGTTTAGATAAAGATACTTTATTTTTCTATACTGGTGTGGTGTCCATTTGTAGTGTTTTCACTGTTTTACTGAGTGTTATGTACAAATACTTTACTCATTGCCTCTGAGATAAACCTGACTGCTCATGCCAAGCTACCAAGGGGATGAGCAGGGGGTTATCTGGGTGTGTAACTCCCTTATCCTGGCTAGAAGGAAGTGTACCTACTTGGACAGGGTGCTAGCCATTGCCAACTACAGACCCCCATTTCTAACAGTTCTCTTTCTAAGAATGACATAACTGTGCCTAAAACATTTTTCCTCTACTTTCCATGGTCGGTCAGCGCCCAGAGAAACTAACTAACCCCAAACATTTCTGAAAAGTAGTCACTGAGGGAGCACAGGGTCATGTGGCTTGCATGGATCCTCCCACGTTTCTTACCAAAATGTCCTATAAAGTATAATAAGTATGGGAAAAAACTCAATTTTCTCATATTTATCTGACAAAAAAATTCCAGAACTTACCACCAACAGCAAAGTCATTGTTATAAATTGAGTTTTTGATTGAGGGGGTGAAAATCCTTCTCAAGCAACAACCACAATCTTTGTCAGGGTGAACCACAAAAGTCACTAAATTAGCTTGTGCTTAACCCTCTTGTAGCTTGGCACAAAAGCAGTGATGGCTGATCTGCTAAGGCGGAAGAGCATCGCCCCACTGCCCTCTGAGCAATTAAAAAAGGAAGAATAAAATTATAATAACTCAATGTTATTATCATTTTAGTTTTCCGTACTTGCTCAGTTCTCGGGCGGGGCAGGGCTGTGCAGAGCAGGGGCAGGAGTGGTGAGTATTTTCAAAGTGCACATGACGGTTTGACTGGCTGTTTTGGGCTGGCCAAACAGTCATGCGCACTTTGCATGTTCTCTATAGGGCTGTAATGCACAGCCTGGGTGGAGAAAATGCACAGGCTCATAGTCCCTGTCTGAGTGCCGAACCATGGGGCTCATACCAATCACGACACTGCTGTCATGGTGTCAGCAGCGTCGTGATTGGCTTAGAGGAGCCTGTGTGCTTCCTGCTTTGGACCGGGAATCAGAAGAGACGAGGAGCGTGTTGTGTAGTTCCTACCAATACATAAGGATCTGCACATTGTTTGGACAACATAAACTAGGGGTTTGGTGCAAAGACTGATTCCGGACATCCCCGCAGAATATGTTGGCCTATAGACCAGCTAACTCACAGTGCCACTGTAAGCCCCCTAACCTATTAAGGAGTGAATAGTTTTCTAACAACCACTGAACATGACAACCCTGACCCCTCAGGGATCGTGGAAACAGTACAGAAACGTTCGCTCAGCCACTTATTCTCAGAGAAATATACAGAGAATACACATTGGGACGTTTTCAATAATATTTATTGCATAAAATACGTGTGCTGCAATGATTAGTAGACAGAAGCAAATAAACGTGATTACAAGCACCAAAAGCGTAAATAGTAGATATGGTTCAACCATGGTGCTGAAACAATGTATATATGCAGGCATATAAAACAAGGCAGTAATCTAGTATGCTTCCACAATGCAAACCCTACTCTGAGTGCACCTAGAGTGTGTGTAGGTGTAAAGCCAAGAATCTCCCCAAGGGATGAACCAACTCCATTACCTGATGGGACAGAGAGAAGGACCCCGTCTTGGTCACAAACCGGACACCCCTCACGAGATGTCAGACCGCTGCGTGGTGAAGTTTCAGCATGCAGGGACCCTCGGTGTACGCAGAAATGCCTCCTCTACTAATCTATCGGGATGCTCATCTTTTATAATAGAAAGCAGCCTTGCGATGTGTGTATAGATTAGTGATGTTATGAATATGTAGATAGCCCGGTCGCTCTGTGGATGAAGATAGAGATGACATTTGTACCTAGTGTGAAAAGAGACCTTGAACATGATGTTCAGGGCATTGTGATAATGTTGTGTGAAGCTAGATCTGTAAACACGTTTAGTTTCAGGAAAACTAATCCAACATTGCCGTGCACGCAAATATGTGAAAAAGGTCACGGCTGAAATGGTATTGTGAGGACAATGTAAGAAAAAAGCTGCTTCGCTACAGGGGCATAACCCGGGAATATAACACTGGGAAATCCACATGAGGAACTATTGGGGCAGGCAGGACTGCAACTGCATTATCCGCAGACTTGTGGTGGCCTGGGACTTGTCGTGCTTCAGGAATGGGACTATCACTTGGTGGATTTTGCCTAGAAGTTGCTGGTCTGCAGCTATTTGCCAACTGTTGTGACTCGGGTCTCTAATCACTCTCCAAGGGCCGGTTGGCTGGCCTCTTGTCCACGAGATCCCAGGGACAGAAAGGTTCTCCCCATTTCCACGTGATTGTAAGGACCGCGCAGAGTGCAGCGGAGTTGGGTCGAAGTGATCGTCGGTTGGGACAAGGACCGTCCTGATGTACGCCATACTCACACTGTTCAGGTGAGTGTGCTTGCAAAGACCAGTGGCCCACCTGGGGTGCCAGAACATGAGGATGTTGAGAAGTGTGGGGGAAGTTTGCTGAGTTCAAGTGGCCCGTGCTTGCAACCAGAAACCTGTGCTAGCTTGCACTCCGTAGCATATGGGGTCCAAGGGGTATTGGGGGACATTTGCCGAGTCCACAGGACCTGAGTTGAAAGCCGAGACTGTGTCCGACCTCCAGATCGGGAGTACAACAATGCCTAACATTGCGTCCTCTGACCAAGGAGGCTGACTCCCACTTCCCAGACCCACACCTCAAGGTACTCTGTTGTGAAGAATATTGTGACTGGACCCAAAGGGTCTCATTGGGCCTTTTGGGCACCCATGACTGGCTGCCTGGAGCAACTGCAGCTCACACCTCTACTGGAGTGGAACCATATGTCCAATTGGGAAGCGTGACTGCTTCTGGTATCACAATCGTTTGCCAAGGGGGGGGATAGTGATCCCGCACTCGTAAAGGTCCCGCTGGGTGTCTGAAGTCCTTATCTGGATGGACGAAACCCAGTAACTGTTTCCTTCCACTTTAGGTGGTCCTGATAATCTAATCAAAGTGTCGCCTGCAGGGGCAACATGTATCACTGGCTGGTGTAGATAGCCCTGTCGCCCGGTGGATGAAGATAGAGATGACCTTTGTACATAGTGCGAAAAGAGACCTTGTACATGATTTTCAGGGCATTGTGATAATGTTGTGCGAAGCTTGATGTGCAAACAAGTTTAGTTTCAGGGAAACTAATCCAACTTTGTTGTGCGCGCAACCCGGGAATATAACACTCACTTCACACACTAAGGGTCGATATCTAAAAGCTATCTAAAAACCAGCAGACCATTTTAACAACGTTAAAAAACTACTCTTAAAAGCAACTAAAAGCAGGCTTCCCTTTAAAATATTTATTTAAAAGCCTTTAAGTCATTAAACCATTTGAGTTCCCAAGCACTCGGAAAGCCATGGTGCCTAGAAAAAGAAAGCAAAAGCTGTTTTGGATCATTTTGTTTAAAAAATAGGCCAAATTGTTCCCACACGGAAAAAGCCAATTGTTTATGTGTTCCGAGTGGAAGATGCAAAAATACTGTTGTCCACAACCGCAGATAGCGTTCCCAGAGGCGCACCTGGTAGCATGTTTATAGAGCAAATGTGATTCCCTCCAGTTCCCGCAGCAGCCGCTGAGGGAGCCGTTGTAGCCTATAAGTTCTCTGCAGAGCCGCTGTTCACATTACTAGGAGCTGAAGCATCCCAGGGTGGCTCTAAGAATGCATTCATCATCAAAGGAATATGCTGGGGACAACAATACACATGGGCCTTTAAGTGGTCCATCAGCACCTCAATGTCTGGTGGCGCAACCAATTGTGATCTGAGACATATATCCAGGATGCATTCATGGCTGCAAAGCAGACAGCGGAAGACAGGTTCTATGCAGTCAAGCCAGACAGGCCTGAAGGATAAGAACCAGTGCTTGTTCAGTTCTTGAAGCCGAGGTGTGCTGAAGCAGTGTACCATGCGCTCACGGCAACGCAGCACAAGCAGTGCTGTCTCCATTCCGAGTTGAACTGGGACGTCCATTGCTGAGCAGAAAAATTAAAATCAGGGTTCCCGCCCCAAGTAGCAGGACAAGTGGGAGTCCTCCAAAAAGGCTTCCCAACACGGAGTGTATAAAAGATGGTATAACTCCGAAAATCATCTGAAAGGTGCTAACCATACCAGAGGTGATACATTTTAAAAAGTGCACTATTCCTTTCGTATCAGACATGTTAAAGATACGATAGACCAGCTCCCGAAAATGCAGCCGGAAGTTAGTGTGGAGTAGGGTCTGTATCTCAGACGAGTACCTTGCAACCTGGAGATCAAACGTCTCTCTGGATGAAGTTAAGGCTACATCCTTTTGAAAAAGCATGGCTTTCAGTTTGCTCAGAGAATCAAACCGTATGTTGGAAACATTTATCGAAGGCCATAGCGCTGCCTCCCTAACTGTGCGGGCAGGTGGAAACCAGTCACTATGGAATTAACCGTCACCAGATAAGCAATACCTGGTTCCATCCCGCAGCAACGTTGATCATTCAGCATCAAATAGCTCCCATTTGAGAGCAGCTTGAACACCGGATGAATCACAACAGCTGGAGAACCCTTCAGATAGTAAGACAAGTTCGCTATCGAAGCCTTGCATGCTCCGTGGAGAGAAATGTCCTTGCAAACTAAGGATCCGCTTAAAGCATCTTCAAAGTCGGAGCCACTCAGAAAAACTTCTGTGTCCCCATTCCTGCATCTAAACCTGAACAATAATTCCCAATACTCATGCACCTAACCTTCCCCTAGGGCTTCATATCTGCCTAGCTGTTGGTATTGGAGACAATATTGGAATTGGAAAGTCGTGACGGGTAGGGTGATGTAACCATAGATAATCCAGTCTGTGGATGGTGTCTCAGCCACGGTGAAAGGTAATTGGTCTTATTTTTCAATGTGCAACATGTTATATTTTGCATCTCTGTGTGCCGTTACTATCTGTCTTTCTGTTAAATCATATTCAGAAAACAGACTAGTACTGCTGATGGAACGCCACGGCACTTGGCCAAAACATAATGTTTGTAACTTCCAGTTCAATATTACGATGGACCGTAATTGCGACTGCCCATGTTGTAAAATGGACATGTCTTGCTGTATTATGTCAATTGCAGAAGACACTATGTTGCCCAGTGAAAAAATTCTGAATGATAAAGTGGTCATACCTTTGTCGACCACAGCTAAATCCTTTTCTAAATTAACCCTGTCGATCTAGCGCAATCTCTAAGCAGCTTCCTGTTGAGAAATCTTTCACAGCTCGTTGTATATTCTGAACAAAAACCACTTTTGACGTGGTTTCTGGGGACCTAATAAAAAATCGCTGAGATCTATGTCATCAGAAAGAAGGGACAAGTGTTGCTTCACATGGGAAAGTGTTGAGGTTTTTAGCCAATCTAGGCATACATTTCCAACACTATATGATGTCACAACCCCAGAGTGTTCTGTTTGTACATATTGTACATATCGCTGATCAGGCCTATTGATCCTAAACACTTCGGTGTTACCCAGGAATGTAGATTGGCATCCGTTCATGTCCACAGCCCAAACCAACCCCCCTTTCCAATTGGGGTTTGATGAATTAAAATAACCATTTTGTATGATGGCATCTAGTGTATCCTCACTAAAGTATGTTAGATGCTGCCAGTTCTCAAAGTGTGAGAACGCAGGAATACAAGGCGAGGAAGTTTGCTGCACTGTTTTATTCGAGAAAATCATTTGATGTGTTATGAGGCATGACCTAAAACAAAGCCTCCATTCCCTGAACCTGCCAATCTTTAGTCCCCCAGACAGATTTTGTGTCTATGGTGTCTTTCCAAAAGTCGAAAGCCTGTATAGACAGTTGGGAAATAAAGGAAGCAGAGTTTATCAGCTTGGTATTGGTGCAAGCCTATAATAATACGAGGCTGGGTCATATGTATCAAAACCTGAAAAATAAGAGAACTTTTGCGCGAATGTCTTTGAACTACCTTTCGGTGCTGTTGGGCTGTGTTCCCATTGTGTGTAACTATAAACAGCTTGGTGGATACTAGCTTTGTCCAAAATATGGTGACCATAATGTTGGTAGCAGAACATGTCTCCATAATTAGATGTACCATCATACAATTCATCATTATAAAATGCAGATGATTGCTCTAGATCTGCTAGATCTGCAAGCAAATTATGCACAGTTCCAATGTCCCAATCATGAGAGAAAGTACTAGAATTGACGATATCATTTAAATAAATTTTAAACAAATAAGGAATTTGCAATAGTTCAATAGGACCATACACATCATACAATACCTTGTCCCACACAATTTCTTCAAGAACTTGAACTGCTGTAATGTTCACCAGGGACAGGTCCCTTAATTCACTGTGTGATGATGCATGTGGTTTAAGAACCAAGTTCACAAGATGTACTGCGGAGCGTTCTGGGAGATAATGCCCATTTAGAAGTAGGAAAAAGACAGTCACTAAACCAATCCAGAGAACCAGGAAAAGTAATCCAATTGTAATCCAGAGATGTATCCAGGGAACAACAAAGTATGTCATTTTCAGCCAAAGATACAAGCATATGCTTGTAGCTTGAAAGGGAGAGGTGGTGTTGGCAGTTCAGGTTCACTTGGATCGGAGGAGAAGTTGTCATAATGCATGAAGTAACCAGATGCCATCCTGTCTATTCTTGGCAGCTCAGCAGGTTTTATAGAACTCGGGGATGACTCGATGTGTGGCATGTTCACATAGACGTCAATTTTTCGAATTGAGATTTCTGTACTTGTTGATTGTACAGTTGTAGTTGTTTCAACAGGGAGAAGTATCATTTCATTGTTGTTTACAGCTTCTCTTTGGAGAGTAGAGTCGTCAGTCATTATTAAAGCTTCCATCTGAACTTCCTGCATGGTAGCGAGAGAGGTGAACAGCGGCTACCCAGGAGCCCACATGGCCTACTGTTGAGAATCGGCCACATAGTGTGGTTTGATCAGATCAATTGAGACGCACCTTTTATCTTGGCGGCCGGCAAGGGGAGGAAGAAGTACAGTTCTGATACCTTCAACTGCCAGGACAGGTACAGGTGCTCTGTAAGATGGCCCAAATTTTTTCTTGGGCCAGGTACCTAGCCAGGTACCTAGTCTTCAGGACCAAGGCAGGTCTTGCTGGAACTACCTTCACTTCCCCAGTGGCAGTGCGTTTTACTTGAACATTGCTTTGTAAAGCCCGGAATTCATTGAGTTCTTGTAAAACAGTCAAACGTTCATTGATGTCAAATGGTGTTTCAGCCGCCACTGTGCTGACACTATCGAGGTCTGGTACCCACATTCTCACACCAAACAGGAGTTCATAAGGTGAATGACCCCCTAGGGATTTTCTTGGCATGTTGTTAAGTGCCCTCTGGACCCCATATAGGTGATTGACCCAACTGCCACTCGAGCCCAATACCCTTGCACACTGTGCAGAGGAGTGTGCTTGCAAAGATCAGTGGCCCACCTGGGATGCCAAAACGTGAGTATGTCGAGGAATGTGGGGGAAGTTTGCTGAGTTAAAGGGCCCCGTGCTTGCAACCAGAAACCTGTGTTAGCTTGCACTCCATAGCATGTGGGATCCAAGGGGTATTGGGGGACGTTTGCCGAGTCCGCGGGACCTGAGCTGAAAGCTAGACTGTGTCCGACCTCCAGATCGGGAGGACGACAGTTTCTAACATCACATCCTCTGTCCAAGGCCGCAGACTCCCACTTTCCGGACCCACACCACAAGTTACTCTTGTGGAGAATATCATGACTGGACCCAAAGGGTCGCGTTTTGGCTTTTGGGCACCCATGACTGGCTGCCTGGAGCAACTGCAGCTAGCACCTCCACTGGAGGGGAACCATTTGTCCAATGGAGAAGTGCGCCAGCTTCCGGGGTCACAATATTTTGCCTACAGGGGGGATAGTGATCCCGCACTTGTAAAGGTGCTGCTGGGTGTCTGAAGTTGTTATCTGGATGGACAAAACCCAGTAACCATTTCCTTCCGCTTTAGGCGGTCCCGACAATCTAATCAAAGTGTCGCCTGCAGGGGCAACATGTATCGCTGGCTGATGGTGTTTAAGTGACTGAGGGGCTGAGTCATGAGACGTGGTCAAAACCTGTGATTTTTTTGACCATTGCAATTGTATGGGGTATGCGATATTGGGAATGTGGTGTTTTATGAATACCTACGAATAGTGCATATATGTTCATGCCATTCTGCTGCTTATGGGAGAGTTTTACAGTTGCACATGCCTGTAAAGTATATATCCAATGTGTATGTCATGTTGATTTGAATGTGTGCATAATGCAAAGACCAGGGTTTAGTACATACGATGTGGAGTCTTTTTGTAGCGTACACAGTGTGCTGCCAGGGTGGTATTGTGCCATACTTCACACTTTACCCCTGGGGGTAGGCATGACTGCTCTGTGCCAAGCTACCCAAGGGAGAGCACAGGTTTTTGGACAAGTGTATTGTACTCATCCTATCTAAGACGGTGGATTTTGTCTGGCTTCAATGTATCCCAGCCAGCCAGAAACCGACAGGTCTAACACTACTCCTCTCTGATCAGGACTTACAGCTTAAAAGTATATTGTGGAATTACCAACACTAGCCTATGAGAGGGGTAGGCCTCACAGCAGTGAAAAACGAATTTGAGGGTTTGTCACTACCAGGACAAATAACGATTAAACACACATGCCTTACCTTATATTTATATGACACCCTGCCCTCAGAGTTACTTAGGGTCTACCTTAGGGGTGACTTGTATGTAATAAAATGGGGGTTTGAGGCTTGGCAATTAGTTTTAAATGCCAAGTCGAAGTGGCAGTAAACTGCACACACAGGCGCTGCAATGGCAGGCCTGAGACAGGTTTGAAATGCTACTTATGTGGGTGGCACAATAAGTGCAGCAAGCCCACTAGTAGCATTTGACTTACATGCCCTGGGTATATGTTATACCACTTTAAAAGGGATTTACTAGTAAATCAAATATGCCAATCAGGTATACGCCAATGTCACAATGTTTAGGGGAGAAGCACATGCACTTCACCACTGGTTAGCAGTGGTAAAGTGCTCGGAGTCTTAAGGCCAACACACTAAATCAGCAAAAACAGGAGGTAAAAGGCAAAACGTCTGGGGAAAGACCACCCTAAGGATGACAGGTCTAACACTTCCCAATCTGCCTTCCTGGGTGGCCTGATTGGGGTCAGAGCCTTCATTCAGCCCCCTAGTGGTCTGGGCCGTGAGGGGGTGAGGACAGCTCGATGCCATATGAACAGTCGCTGTACCCCATTCTTTTGCAAAACAAAAATCCCTGGTGTCTAGTGAGCTTTCTGCTCCCCTTAGTAGGTGGATTAGAGGCAATCTGCATCCTAATCTGTGTCCTCAATAGGGCAAAAAGTCTTTCACTGGGGGTGTGGTGGCAGCCCAACACGAGGCAGGCCAACCTTCCAACTTCATTCCATTTGTTTTTATTATTGTTTCCCTGCTGATAAAGGGCTTTCTGTCCCAGGGACAAGCAGATTGGGAGCAAAAAGAATAGACTCATTGCCCTTGACCAAGACCCTAAGCCTTAAACACAAGGCTGATCAGGTAAAATCCTTAAAAAATAATTGTGACTCTGAGGAACTACAACTCACGAAACATCAGAGAAGAATATTATAAATGTAGTTGAGGAAATCATTCTTCAGTCTTTTTTTGTTTAAAAAAGCTTTATTAAGGTATTTAGAAGCATAGGTACAATATGTGACAATGGGTGTAAAACAAGAAGCAATAGATAAGCAAACTGATTATACAATTTGGCGGAATAAGTGATATAATAAATCTATCTAAATCTAAAGATAAGCCAAAAAGGAATAGCAATAATAAAACTAGTACCTAAAGAGTAAATAGCATTTTATGTTTTTTAGTTTTTCATAAGAAAAAAAAAAAAAGAGTCTTAAAGAAAAAGAGGGGAAGAAAGAAGGAGTAGGAGAGAGAAAGAAAGACAGAGGAGGGGGAAAAGAAAAGAGAGAAAAGAAAAGGAAAGAAGAAAACTGGAAATATAATAATATCTTCATCTAACATAATATTGAGACAATAATCTTATACTAATGACATTGGTTTCCAAAAACAGAATAATAACTATACATGTGACAAATGAAAGAAATAAACTAGAAGAAGAAAAGAGTAAAATACTCATGGAGGTTGATAAAAGAACTGTCTTGATTACGTAATGCAGATGCAGATAAGTAATTAGTGAGTGGAGACCAGAGGGCTTCTTTTCGAATAAGTTGTTGAGAAGTTTTGGAAGAAGTTCTGTCTAGTCTGTGGTGATAACAAAGAAGATTCCACCATGCGGAGAAGGAAACCTTAGCGGCATCCTTCCAATTAGAGGTGATGACCTGAAGGGCAATAGCAATTATCAAGTCCACAAATATACCCACCTTCCGAGAACCAAACCAATATGAGGAATTGCTTCCTAAAAATATGGAGTATATATCAAAAGGGAAATTAATAGTACAAATAGAGGAAATTGACTCACACACCTTAGTCCAAAAACGGGCAATATTAGGGCAAAGAAAAAAGGAATGCATAAAGGAGCCGGGAGTAGAAGGACATACCCAACAATTCGGAGATAAGTGTGAACTATATTTGGAGAGTGATAATGGAGTTAAAAATAGTCTATGGTAAAAATAATAAAGGGTCTGAGTGGTGCTAGAGTTACAAGAGGTATGATGTATGCATGTCCAAATGGAGTTCCATGTATCAACAGAGAGGGTATGTTGTAGATCGGATTCCCATAAAAGCTCAACTTTACTTTTAGGACGACTAGGAGAAGAAAAATGTAGATACTTGCAAACATGGGAGGCTTTCATGAAAAGGGAAAAGGGTAAAGGTTCTAACAAAGGATCCTGAGGGGGAAGAGAAGATCCAGAAAATCGAGAAAGCTGTTCCGTTAAGAGCAAACGTAGAGAATCATATCTTAGTAACGAGGAAGCAGGTAAGTCAAAAGCGGACTGAAGCTTTTGTGAGGAAAGACAACGAGAATCCTGTGTTAATTGTTTAACTTGAAAAATCCCTTTGGCAGCCCATGTTTTCCAAAAAATAGTGCGATTGGACAATTTAATGTTTTTGTTATGCCAAAGAGGTGAGTCCCAAAAAATCTGTAAAGGACTTTGAGATTTACATTTAATAGGATGAAAAATTGAAATAAATTTGGAAATCGTTGGGTAGTTAAAAGAGCGAGGAGGATGGGTAAAAGTTGGTAAAAGAGAAAAAGGGAAAGGAGAGATCAGAGATTTCTCCAACCTATGCCATACTGAAGTGAAAGATCCTTCCAGGGTAGATAGATATGGTAGCACTTGACGAATTAGAAAAGAGGAATGATAATGTTGGAAATTGGGGAAATGGACACCACCCCGATCTTTAGGAGCAGAGAGAAGGGCTAAAGAAATACGAGCTTTTCGACCATTTCAGAGAAATTTACTCAAAATTCCGTTAAGAGTTTTAAAAAATGTCAATGGTATTTTAACAGGTAACATGGATAAATAAAAGTTAATAACGGGAAGCAGCATCATTTTAATGGTGTCTAATCTACCCCACCATGACAAAAAGAGGGGAGACCATCTATCAGCCATATTTTTAACTTTTAATAAAACCTCATCCAAATTGAACTGAATCGTTTTTGCAAGGGTAGAAGAACATTTAATCCCTAAGCACGTAACATTATTCGTATTCCATTTAAAATCAATACCCTCAAACATACTTCGTAAACAATATTTATTTAAAGGGAGCACTTCAGATTTGGAAAAATTCAATTGATAGCCTGACAAGGCAGCATAAGAAGAGAGAAGTTCGGTAAAAGCAGGCATAGAGGTAGAAGGATCGGAAACATATAACATAATATCATCTGCGTAAGCCGTAAATTTAATTTCAACTGATTTGTGCGTAAAGCCTCGAAAGGTGGGGGAGTGTCGTAAAGAGTGAAGAAAAGGCTCAAGAGAAAGAATAAAAAGTAACGGGGAAAGAGGACATCCTTGATGAGTGCCTCTTTGTAAAGGGAAGTAAGAAGATTGAGAGCCGTTAACGAAAACTGAAGTAGTTGGAGAGGAATATAATAATTTAATAAGGGACAAAATAGAAGGACCAAAACCATTAAAGTGCGCGCAACATAAATAACCAATGAACACGATCAAAAGCTTTTTCCGCATCTAAGGTGATGGCAGCTATAGGGGAAGAACTCTTAGATGCAAGATGAATAATATTGAGGAAAGTTCTGGAATTATCAGAAATAGTCCTACCCTTAACAAATACCTATTAAATCCGGAAGGACTTGATTGATACGGAGGGCTAATATCTTGGCAAATAGCTTACAATCAAGGTTAATCAAAGATATGGGACGATAGTTAGCGCAACGGGAGGGGTCTTTGTCTTTTTTGGGAATGAGACAAATCATAGCTTCAAGAAAGGAGCCTCAAGCCTCTCCATTAAGAGCAAAATATTGAAAAAGAGATAAGAGATGGGGCAGAAGAACAGACGAAAAGCAAGAATAGAACTCAGCAGTAAGACCATCAGGACCAGGAGCCTTGTCCTTAGGTAACATGGACAAAGCAGATTTAATCTCTAAAAGAGATATATCTCCTTCTAAAACAGAACAATCAGGAAGAGGGGAAGAACGGGGAGGTAATGAAGAAAAAAAGGAGTCTAAATTAGTGTCAGAAGGGGACGATTCAGGGGTGTAAAGGGTTTTATAGAAATCTGTAAAACACGTTAATATATCTTTATCTTTAAAATGGGGAATATCAGTATCATCAATAATCTTAACAACTCCAGATCTTTGAGATTTCACCTTCAAATAGTTCGCCAACAGCTTACCAGCTCGGTTGCGACCACCATAAAATTTAGAGTTTATTTTTAGCAATGTCCCCGAGGCCTCTTCTGTGGATTTCTTATTAAAATCAAGTTTTGCTTGGACCAAAGTCTTAAGGGAATCCACATTTTTAGATGAAAAGTATTCATGCTCCAATTTTTTAATGGAAGAGAGCAAGGAAAGTGATTCTTTGCGAAATTTTTTCTTTTTGGTAGCTACATAATCAATAATGAAGCCTCTAGCTGTGGCTTTAAAGGAATCCCAAACATTATGGAAGGACATATCAGGAGTAGAGTTAAGAAGAAAGAATTCAGATACAAAATCTTTAAAACGGTTTAGAAAGGTGAGATCTTTGAGAAGATAATTGTTAGATTTAGAGGAAGCGGAGGGAAGATCTAAACTAATCAGAACAGGAGCGTGATCGGAGATAAGAATAGGGCCAATTTCTGCATGAAGGAGATTGGAAAGGAGATGTGGGCTTAAAAAAATATAATCAATTCTAGAGGTAGAATTGTGAGTAGGGGAATAAAAAGTATACTCTAAACTATCAGGATTGAATATTCTCCATGCGTCTTCTAGGCCTCTTGCAGAGATGGTCCTAGCAAAGGTTTTTTGCATTTTATTGGGAATGTACTTAACAGAGGATTTCCTATCTATGAAGGGATCCATGACCTGATTACAATCTCCACCCACTACGAGATTATCGCTAGAACATGCATGTAGAGTGTGGGACATGGATTGCAAAAATTGTGAGTCAATGCCTGTGGGACCATAGATGTTCAGTAAAGAAACATGAGAACCATTGATAATAGTGTGAAGAAGGAGCCAACGACCATCTTCATCCTTCTCCTCCCTTTCTATCGTGAGGGATAAGGATTTATGAAAGAGTACTACGACACCATTTTTCCTGTCTTTGGAAGGGGAACAGTAAACATGGCCCACCCATTGCTTCTTAAGGGAATTAACATCATTTTCATTAAGATGGGTTTCTTGTAACATAGCAATTTTACATTGGAGTCTAGAGAGATGGGTAAGTACCCGTTGCTTTTTAACAGGGTTACGCAATCCTTTTACATTCCATGAGATGATCCGAACATTGTCAGTCATTACAATTCAAACAAGGCAGTAATATTATTAATAGTGATAGACAATGCAGCATAATTGTACAGTCAATATGAAGGAAACCTAAAACAAAACCAAGAAAGCATTGAGAAGTGTGCGATTGAATATAAAAATAACGATTAATGCAATTGAGTAACAAAGAATAAGCATGAAAAAGAAAATGGACAATGCAAAAAAACAAGGTAGAAAAGGGGAAGAGAAAAAAGGGGAAAAAAAAGAAATGCAAGTAAAAATAGAGAGATAAATCCAGAAAATAAGAAAGAGAGGAAGAGACAAGTGATAGAAAAAGAAAAGTTGTCTCAAGTCCTCAGGACGATCAAAGGAGTAAGACCTCTCTTTATAAGTAACCTTGAAGAAACAAGGGTGGACTAAACCATATCTGGCGTTCATGGATCGAAGAGCCGGGCGAAGAGAAAGGAATTCTTTGCGATGAGCTGCAGTTGCGCGGGCCACATCTTGAGAGACGAAAACTTTTTGAACAGACCACAGCATCTGCTTCCTAGACTTTGCTGCTGAAAGGACCGTTAACAATTCAGTGTATTCCAAAAACAAAACAATTATCCCTCTGGGACGATTTACTGAAGATGAAGGAGAAGAATCTGCAGATTTAGGGCCAATGCGATGAGCACGCTGTAAATTGAGAGTTGTGCCGTCCTTGAGACCAACAATCTTGGAAATGTGTAATTTTAAAAAGGCCAGCATGTCGGACCCTTCTTCTCCCTCAGGAATGCCATAAATTCGAAGGTTATTGCGTCTATTGCGATTTTCTAAGTCTTCTGTTTGCGTCTTGAGGAGCCCAATCTCTTTGGACATGGCCGCAACTTGAGGTAACAAATCCTGAATGTCACTAATCCTCTGTTCCACCACAGACATTCTTGAATCCAAATTAGACCATTTCTCATCCAACCTCTGAAGAGTAGCATTAGTATCAATGACAAAAGGTTTAATCAACTTTATCTCCTCCATAAGGTCTTCCATTGTAATGGGTAGCGGTGATTTGGTAGGCGAATTGGGTTCCTTTTTATGTCGTTTAGAAGAAGCGGCCAGATTGGAATCTTTGCGAAAAGAAGACATATTTGTTAAAGATATTTTCTGACCAGGAGAGGGAGAAGGCTCCATGTAGACAAGAATACTGAAAAATTGAGACTTTCAAAAATGTGCAGCGTAAGAGAAACAAATTGTAAATCATACAGCAGCCGTCAAAGTTAATTTCCTTGTATCAACACAGCTGAAGCGTGACCATTGACTCTGTTAGCAGTGGCATAATGAAATGAGGCATAGCATATTAGAAGTCAACATAGCATAGAGACTATTTAAAAATATAGCTGGGTTTTGCACATAAGGTGTTCCTATGAAGAGCTGTATTTTCTGGCAGAATTTTTGTTGGCGTATAACAGACTTTGGGGCAGAAGTCAGTCAGAAAAATTATCGCAGAGGCAAAACCAAATGCATAACAATAGCCTGAGTGTTTGCATTATAGCACAGTGGAAAGCTTTCAATAAAGCACACAATCTCCTCAGGGAAAGAAAAAAGCGACACAGTGAGAAGGAAACCAAGGATGAGGCATTTTATGCGAACATAAGATGGCGGTCGCAATGTATATATAAAATGCGCCGCATAATATAATT
Organism: Calotriton arnoldi; assembly: GCA_963921515.1. Classification (NCBI taxonomy): domain Eukaryota; kingdom Metazoa; phylum Chordata; class Amphibia; order Caudata; family Salamandridae; genus Calotriton; species Calotriton arnoldi. Next base: position 4,141,533 of record CAWUFW010000501.1, read on the forward strand.
GAGTATTGCAGAAAAATTGGAGGTGAAGTCAAATTAGTAGAGGGACCCTTGTCCGCTTCACATGTTTATTGAAAGCGGCATACCTTCAGAGTGTAGAGTGCTGATTGCCGAGCTGAGGTGAAGCTGCAAGGTCCACAAGATGGCGGCCGCGCTCCTCTCAGAGAGCGCGCCGCATAATAAAGATGAATTCCGGAAGATTGCGGGATCACAGCAAGATAAAGAAGGTGTCCTTAGGCTCAGCAGACACTCCGACAGCCAAATCTACCACCAAACTCCGCCGGGAAGCCACTCCATTGGTCGCCCTACTCAGGAGACGTGATCTCAGTTCGGAGCGAGATCAGCCCGCCGCCATCCCCGTCGGTGCTCAAACCACGCCCCTCCATCATTCTTCAGTCTTGACAGCACGGCTTGTTTGACCAACATCAGGGATTACTTAAACTGCCAATTTGTTTTGTTGAGAACACCTACTTTCAAAACTATGTTCTGAAAATTGACCATTCACCCTTGAAAACTTTTTAAGGCCTACCAGGGAATGGCATCTCAACCATCCCCACCTTGCTCTGTAGACACACAGTAACCCCCAGGTGATGTCTTTATGGACCATCTCTGCAACAAAATAGACACTACCCTTGCCAGTATAGCCTCTGGATCCCATGCTGTCTAAGAGACTGGATTTGCTAGGAATATTGACACTATACCATGTAAAAACTCTTCCAGGAATCTTGCAATGCCAAACTCTTCATATATTGTAAACCATTTGTTTTACCAATCATCACTGCATTTGCCATTGTCTCAGTTCAATTTTGGAATTTCTCAAAGCTGCTTGATCACACTGATTATTGCGTGGTTGTAGACACCTAGGGGCATATTTACAAGAACTGACGTATCAGCATCGATGCGTCAGATTTCTTGCGCCTGCTGCAAATGCCCTAACAACACCATGGATGCGCTGTGTTTACAATACTGTGCTCCATGGTACAAGGATTCACGGATCCGTAAGAAATTCTGACGCATCTTTTGGCAATAAAGTGACACATTGCTGCAGTTTTCGTAAGACTGACGCAACTCCAGCAATGTGGCAGAACACAGAGGTGAGTCCCATGTTAAAATCCCTGCATCAATCCTTCCACCTGGTTTAGGAAGGCGTAGGGATTTTGACGCAGTGGAGTCGTAGAGTGACGCAGTGAAAAGTTGTAAATTTCACTGTGTCAGTTCTACGTGGCTTTTAACATGGAAACGCCTACCCTGCATGCATTATACCTGACGCAGGTATAATGTGGTCCAGGGCTTTACAAACTGACTCATTGAGCCCAATGCGTCAGTATGTAAATATGGAGCAGTGTGGAGCAATGATTGCGCTTCTGCTGCGTAAAAATAAAATGAGGCTGTGGTGGCGCTAGCTCATTGTAAATATGCCCACTAATGCCAATCTAGACTCCAATGGCAACTATCAAACAATATCTGGGCTTCCCTCCCATTAAGATCAATCTGCAGTTGGGTGTATTTACTTGAGGAAGCAGAATTCTCTTACAACAGTACATCACATGCTTGCATACAAGTATTACCTTTTTCTATACCTACAGTCATCATCCTCGCATGCTTCCTGTACCACACGAGTCTGGCACGTTTATAGACATTAACCTCTAAGGCAATACAAGAGGCTTTGCAATCTGTCCAACAAAACCTTGTAGTAGAACAACATCTGTTTAAGAAATAAGCAGACACTATAAGATGAAGGACCCTCACATATCAAGTTGGGGGCAAAATGTGACTATCAACAAAATTCTTTAATTTGGAAGGACCCTGAAAGGTCCAGCCCCATCTCATATGCCCTGATATATTTAAAAAGATAATTAACTTTGGGGCATGTGTACCAGCCCCTATCGCCACCACAACGTCAATTTCCGACTTTGTGGTGGCGATAAAGGCTTAGCCGTATTTACAAGGCAGCGTTAAGCCACATTAAGTGGCTTAACGCTGCCTTGTAAATAAGGTCCCCTTTCACGCTATGGTTAGCGTTAAAGGGGTGGGCAGTGAGGGTTGCGGTGGGCATTCCACAGCAACATCCATTGATTTTGACACTGCCCCCTATGTACAAGGGCAGCGTACATAGGAGGCAGCGCCAAAATTAAGACCAGGGAAAACCTGGTCTTAAGTTGGCGAAACGAGGAGAAATGCATTATTTGTGCTCGTTTTTGCTTTTTCCATGTGTGCTGCCTTGTGCAGAACACATGGAAAAAGCAAACTGCCATGGATTGTTTATGCACAGGAAGGTCCCCCTTTCTGTACATAAACAATCTGTAAAAAAAAATGCCATTTTGTGACTTTCATGTGTGCTGCATGAAGCAGCACACATAAAAGTGACAAAATGGCATTTTAGGATTGTTTATGTGCAGGAAGGGACACCTTCATCTCACAGTAATGCAAGTCCTGGGCGTTTTTTTTTTTACACAAGCATACTCTCGCACTAATCATGATTACTCAATATCTAGTATTACGCACAGTTTTTATTTTTTTTACTTCCTGTGCTTTTCACCTAATTTTCTGTAGGAGATTTCGCTGCAGCAGAAAATAGCTTGACGAAACTGTGAACTGGATGTGTAAAGCAGTCGCATGTGCTGCAGTTGCATGTTATTATTTAGTGATGTTCACTGTGTGGCTGTGTGACTTACAGTCTGTATAAGCAATGGATTGCGATTTTACGTGTGAACATACCTCACGCACATTTTTTTCTGGACAATTCCCCATGCATGAAATTCCCATGAGATTTTTGCATATTACACATGGAAAACAAAAATAGCAATTTTGCCAAGATCTAGATGGCATTCAATTTAGTACAGGGTTTCTATTCACATCTCACAAATCCTGGTTTGAGTTGCTTTGGGGAGGGGTGGGGTTACCCAGCAGGTCCTTTTACCACCACATATGCACTAGAGACAATTGTGGTCTTGTCCATACTGTGCTGTGCATACTTGGGAAAATTGCAGAAATCCCCTATGCTTTGGGCATTCAGGGTCGGACTACCCGACAGACACTGGACCTGTTCCATCACTAGTAATCTAACAGATAAATTGGAGGTGAATGCACCAAATCCTATCTAAAGAAATCCTGTACCATGGAAACCCGCAAGTCAGTCTCGTTCTGAGTATGCATTTCCTTAGGTAGCTGACATTTGGATCATACCTTTTTGAATCTATTGTGACTCTGGATTCTCCCCCTCTACCCTTGAATTGTTGGGAGTTCAGAGCTTGAAGCCACCTTTAGTAAGTAAATTAGGGTCCGTATTACGCATTTTCATTGTTTGCGCCGGGCGTACCTTTTAAAAGGTGTGCCAGGTACAAACAATGAAAATATGCCCGATTACGATGAATGCGCTGCCCCAGGGCAGCAGCGAACTTGTGCTGCCCTGGGGGGAGTGCATTCATGTGAAAACACGGTGCAGCTGCTTCGCAGCCGCTCTGTTTTTCTCAGTGCTGGCGGCACCTGCCTGCACTTTTAAAGGGGATTAGATCCCCTTGCAGGCGGGTGCAATCAATCAGTGGCTAAACCTGCCTTCAAGGGGATGTCTAGAGGGGTCCATAGCACCCCTTTACCCCCCTCCAGAGGGCTGCTCTCAGGGGGCGCACTCACAGTGCGCCACCCAGAAGGTGGAACACTGGGAATTTCTTTGCCTTTACACCCATGTCTGTAATATGGTGCGGGTGCAGAGGCAAAGGAATTCATTCATTTGCATAGAGCACGCCCCTATGCAAATGAGGGAACTCCCCCTGAAGGTAGCGCTGGCGCTTTAAGTGTGCCAGCGCTATCGGTTTTACAGAAGGGGTCGCACAAGCGTCTGCGCCCCTTCTGGAATACCAAAGTGCCCCGGGAGTGCGCAAAGCAGGCGCAAATGCCCGTTGTGCCCCCGGGGCACTTTCTGGAATACGGCCCCTGATAGGGTCATGCACTTGTCCTTTTTTTTTAACGGTTTCAATCCTGCTTTATTTGTCCCAATTTACTATTTCTTTTTTGTGTGGATTCTGAAATTTCCCACTTCCATGTAAGGAATTACCACATGCAAAGAAAGGCCCTAACTATTGTTTACCTTTTTAATTTTTGTTCATATCATACCTGCTGTTAGCAGGGGCGGTCCATGCAGGTAAGTGTGGTGGGGCAGGGCGGGGGCTCGGCAGAGCGGGAGGTGGGGGGAGTCGACCGACGACGGAATAGAGAAAAATAAATAAATCTTATTCCGTCATCTGTTGACACCCCACCCGCCCCACCCCACCACGCTTACCTGCATGGACTGCTGCTGGCTGTTAGCTCCTTTCCTTATATTTAGATACACTGATGGTAGCAGAAAATGTCTGCTGTTTCTATGATCCCCAACCTCTGTAGTGCTATCATGAGATGTGCCCAGTAATGGTGATAACATTCCAACATATCATGGGTCGATGTTTCTTTGGTAAAAATTGCACCATCAAAAGAACCTCCCCATAACAGTTTGCCTCAAGGAGAGTGGTGGAATGGACTTCCATTGGGATGAGCCATCATTGTGGCACAATCTCCTGCTTAATATTTGAATTACAGAGTAACAACAGTGTGATAATCTGCCCGGACAGTCACTGTTAGGGCTCTCATTTACTATATGTCACCACCCTGATATCCCTGAACCAAGATTCACTTAGGTCTTATAAAAAAAGAAAAAGAAAACATGCCATATAAGGTACAATGTCAAAGGTAAAAAATAGCTATAAAGTAACTTTCTGAATTTAACTGCTGCAGTTAGAAAAAACAAGCAACTGAGCATACATTCTTCATGCAATAGTATAATAGTGGGACGCTGCTACTTAAAATCCCTTCCCCTCAGTAGCTGCAATATTTAATCCTTTCTGGGCTTGGTGTAGTGCCTGCAAAGCCTAACAAAGTGAAGAGTATCTTGTGGAGACATAGAGTCGCAGTTACAAGAACCTATGGCTTTGTTTTTTAACATCGGTCCCAACATTCGAAACAGCCAAAAACCAATGCAATAAGTTCAGCCTAAACCTGGTTATCAAACAAGTTAACACTTGTTAACAGACAAGAGATAGGGTTCAGTGAAGAATGTTGTCTTCAAAGGAGCATACACACAAACACATGGCTTTGTGAGTTCGTCACCTTCTCTTTGAAGCTGACATGAAAATAGAACTGTTTTCCGGGACCAAGCCAGGTCAGATTTAGGGGCCGATTCCGATTCCGGCCGGAAATCTCTCCGACCGAGCCGGACCCGGAGAGATTTCCGACCGAATCGGACTCTGGCAGTCCGACCGAACGAGTACGATGCGCACGCATGCCATCGGACTCGAGTCGGTCGGACTCCCATTGAAGTCAATGGGAGCCTGTCGTACAACGCGTACGCGGGCTCCCATTGACTCAATGGGTGCGAGGCGGACAAGGGCGCCCCCTACAGCAGGTACGCGTCGATGCGCATCGCGGCGTACATGCACAGGTAGGTGTGCGACTCGCGCGCCTACGCGTACAGGGGGGTCCGATGCGGACCCCCAAAGTCCGGCTCCGACAGCTTTTTCGAGCCGGACGGCGCGAGTCGGTCGGACTGCTCGCGGCGCGCGTCGTACTTACCCGGCCGGGATACGTCTCCATAGCGCGGTGCGAGTCGTGTCCATGCGAGTCGGTCGGAGCGTGTTGAAGCCGCGTTCGAGTCGGTCGGAGATTTCGCGGGTGCCTGCATCGTACTCGCTCGGCCGGACCCGCGTACGATTCGGTCGGGAAACAGGGCTCCGAATCGGATCCGGTAAATCCGAATCCGATTCGGAGCACTACCGGCCGAGATCGGAATCGGCCCCTTAGTGTTCTTGTTTGGGCATTCAAACAAGTCTAGTCTACCCAAGGAAACAAAGGAGTCCCTCACATATTTCATCCATGGGATAGGCTGTGATTTATCGAGATTAAGAGAGTCCCTCAGAATAACCCTATTTAAATTAGCCTCTCTCCTTACCCACATAGTGAACAATCTTAGAAGGGGTGAAGCCCTAATAAGTTGAAAAGTTAATTTAGGCCCAACTCACGGTGCACGCTGTAAGATGAAGTACACTATGGGACACTCAAAAGATGTTTACAAAATATATTTTCCACAATTTGCAAAGAAGAGATATCTGCATAGCCTTAAATATCACTGCCATAGGCAAAAGAGATCAAACATTTTGCCTGGTAAATTTCGGCATTTATATGTTTTTTTCCCAAACTGGAGGCGAAATCTGAGACTGAAGCAATAGACCTCAAAACCATATTTTTCTTGTCATTCAAAAGGGGGGACCAGGTACAGCACTGTTGAATTAAACACCAAGGTGCAGGAAAGAATTTACACATGACAATTCATATCCTTGGACTCGAAAAGTTCTGAACTTAGTATTCCTGGGCCTTCCACCATCACGAAAGACTTATTGGAATTGCTGCTCAGGTCGAGAGTATCTATAAATGGTACAAACATGTCTAATAGTTTTTGGAGGTCTAACACGGTTCTGGCTATCAGAACTGAGTTATCTGAGTAAAGTAGAGCTAAGAGAGGGCATTTATGTACTTTGGGGAAATCTATATTGTTACACAAAAGGGAACTTTCAAGGTTGTTTACATACAGGGTAAACAAAAACAGGGCTAAAATACACCCTGACAAGGCCCTCTTTAGTCCTGAAATGCCTTGGTACATGAACCCTTGTCCTTAAAAACACAATGGCGGAAATGTTCACATGAAGTTCTCATAGGAGATATACTGTGTCTGCATCCACCCTCAACATTAAAAGAAAATGTCATATTTTGGCTCTATTTACCCTGTCGAAGGCTGATGTAAAGTGAATGAGGGACTAATGGATAGAATCTGGTCTGGCAACTGTGTACTTGTTGATATGTTCAAACACAGGTCATTTGTACCCAGTCCAGGTCTAAACCCATATTGGACATCAGAAAGGATATGATTGTCCTCCGCCCATGATGGTAAACTATTCAGAATTATGTCATGTTATTTTATCAGTATTTCTAAAGTGCACTATCACCCACAAGGGTATCCTGGCACTGAGCAGGTGTGTGTGTGCCTGGCCCTGCTTATGGTAGATTGGTTAATTGAAAAGTAAGGTCGTCAACTCCTTGCACAATCCAAGAAGAGAGGAGGAGGCTGTGATGTGGATTGAAGGTCAATCCACACATTAGGAGTGATGTAATTGAATGCTTGTCCTCCTGATCTGGTTCTATGTATGTATGGGATATATGCGATGAGTCCTGCAGAGCGGAGGTGTCTGGTTGGTTGGTGAAGATGAGCGACTGTTAGGTAGGTGGGGGCGTATGAGAAGTTTGAAAATAGCACGTTTGTGAATTAGGAGCCATTGTAGTTCCCTGAGGTGTGGTGTGATGTAGGGGTGGGCGTAACTCGCGGAGTTTGACTCCACAGAATTTCATGGAGTTACATGAAATCTCAGCGAGATTCCATGGAGTTCCGCGAATGGGCGAAAATTGGCACGTCACAATGCTTGCACAGATTTTTAGTGCTGGGAGCTTGTCCCATGCTGCAAAATAGGCGCAAAAAGCACCATGCTGTGCACCTGAAAGCACTGCTTCTTTGCTACCATTCGAATAGATTTATTAATTGAGCTGCAACTTTTTTGCTGTAAACGGTCGCAACCTCCCGCATTGAGAAAATCTTTCCAGGTGCCCTCCTAGTGTCCGAAACTCATGCTAGTGAATACCAGTTCTCTCTCAAGAAAATAATCTACCATGCGGTGGTTGGCAGAATTTGGCCGGAACTCTGCGTTACATGAGTAACGCAGAGTGATCAAATCTCTGGCAACTCGCCGGCAGAGCGGAATTTATTGCCCACCCCTAGTGTGATGTAAGTTCTGTGCAGAGCCGGCTTTAGAGATGCTGGAGCCCTGTGCAACAATCTCTGTAGGCGCCCCCTCTCCCCACACATCAAACTATGCATTTTTTTCTTTAGTGCGGTCTGTAATTTCACGGCTGTGTAGCCGCATAATTTTGCATAGAATCATAATTTTAGTTGTCCCATATTTGACCATTATTCTGTCTCCAGATCTGTCAGCCATGTAAAGTTAAAGGCTTCAATATAAGACAGCATAGACTCACATTTTAATGGCAGGCTGTATTTACTGCCGGTGTTACCATTAGCAGGGCCCTTCCCTGCACACAACACAGTCAGGAATTGAAAAGTACAGGTCTATGACTCTAGCGTGCCCCTTCTCCCTCCCCCTTTTAGTGTTTGAGTGGGATTAAACAGGATTGTAGGGGGGTCTCCAAAAGGACAATGTCCAAAGAAACCTAACAAGAAATCTGTTTCAAAAGGTGAGGCCTGTTCAATGAAATTTGTGACTTTAAATATTTGAAGTAGAATCCTGTTCCTTTGATGGCATGCCACCTGTAAATTATTGTGTGCCTCACTGAGTTTTCTTAAATGTATCCAGATAGATGACAGAGCAACGAACATGTGCCTAAAACGAACCAGGCCTATTGGCTTTGCTAGTGCATATTAACAGTATCACATAAATAAATAACACCATGTGAATAATTAGAATTGAAAATCCATCAATTCTTAACATATAAGACTGTGAATTAAACATTTCCAAGTTCTGTGGAAGGAGTATCTTTTGAAGTGAATCATTCACTCCAGTTCTTCCTTCCGTACCATTTTCCTCTGCATTCTCTCATTCTGCTATACGCTTAGACCCTCTTATTCCCCGCATCTCTCTGAAATCCTCTCTCAAATCTCCTTCATCACCCTTTTCACTCAGACCTTTCACATTTAATTCCTTGCGTCACCTCCTCTTCACCATACCCTTGGGTGCGTGTACACACACACTCACACTCTCTGTCTCTCTCTGTGCCCCTCATCTAGAAATACAGAATTTTCTTTTCCTTTTTGCTAAGTCCTAATCCACACAACTGTGCACCTCCATCACCCACTTTCACATACATTAGCTATTACTATCAGCACACAAGTAAACATTGCTCTGAAGAGATGCCAATGATTGGAAGAGCATGTAGTCTGCACAGCTTTATGATCTACTGACACGCACTGTGAAGTAACGGCGTAGTTCCTTCAAGTCGTACCCTGAAATCACCCAGACACCTAGAAGTGACTCAATTCAGCTTATGCGCGATATGAGTCTTTTGGGAAATGGCAAAAAACTACAAAAACACACATCTATAAAATGCAAACATTGTAGAAGATGAAAAATAACTAAACCCTAAACAGGGATTGCCCTGCTGCCATGGATTTCCTTAAGAGTTATTACAATATTGAGAAACAGATCGGTGTTTCAGAGAGCAAAATGAATGACTTGAGCATATTGCTGAGTATAGACTTGTTTGAAAGTTATTTTCTTAACAGCTGTGGCTCTCCTGATCGTTTCTCTCAAGGCAAAAAAATACCCCATGGTAATGGTGCAGCCACAAGGGCCTCCTGCTCACATGACAGGCCTATGACACCTCTGGCCCTCTGGCCCTCTTGCGCACAGAATTTGCCTGCCCAGCTGAGCACCAAGAAAAAGAAAAGCAAGCGCTCCTCTTTTTAAATAACAAACTGCTTTCGTAATCTTTCTCCTGGTGTGAGGAGTGGTGGTGCGCGCGCGCCCCCACACAGCCTCTAAGTTCAAGGTCAGAAATATGCGCGAGCAGGCACGCACCTTGCTAGCTCCAAACCGTGTGTGCTTTAAGCGCCCAACCCAAGCTTGGCACCCGGTGCGGTGGCACCAGCCGCAGCGCCCTAAAGCCGGCCCTGGTTCTTTGTGGAGGTGAGGATGAATATGGCTGCCGAGTTCTAGGTGTTTTGTAGTCTTCTCGTGAGTTGCTTGGTGATCCCGACATTGAGGGCGTGCCCATAGTCTAACTTGCTGGTGACTAGGGTGTGAGTGACAGTTTTTATAATGTTGCTTGGGTGACATTTGAAGATCTTCCTCAGCACCTTCAGGGCATGGAAGCAGAATTCAGTGACGGCGTTGACTTGTGTGGTCATGTCCAGTTTGCTGTTGATGATTATTCCGAAGTTCTTGGCGTGGGTTCTGGGTGCGGGTGTGGGTCCGAGTTTGACCAGCCACCAGTTTGAGTTCCACGGTGAGGTGTTTTTGCTGAATATCACTACTTCTGTTGTGTCGGTGTGGAGCTTGAGACACTTGTCTTTACTCCAGTTAGCGACTTTGGTCATGCAGGCGGGGAACTTGTTTCTTGTGTTGGGGTTTGAAACCCACCCGGTAACCTTTACCACAGAATCGATTAATGATATTTGTCTATAATAGTGGGAGAGGATGTGGCCTAATGGCTAGAGCAGTCGACCTCGAAGCTGGGGAACTGGGTTCGAGTCTCGGCAGGGACGCTCACCATCCTGTGATTCTGGGCAAATCACTTAATCTCCCTGTGCCTAACAAAATAAAGGTGTCCGTCTGTAACGCAACTGGGCTCATATAAAGCACTCCGATACCTTCAGGTCGAGTTTGCGCTATATAAAACTCCCCAAAAGAAAAAAAAGAAAACAGTGTAGGATGCTCTTGTCACCCTTTCTAAAAACAGCTATAATTATGGAAATAGACCACTACAGCAAAATACCTTTTACAGCAGAGTTTATAGTTTGAGTAAGCAGGGGAGCCCATACATCAGGTTAACTGGTGTATAAGTCAGGAGGAATCCCATCCAGGCCAGGGGCTTGATTTTTCGTTAACCACCGGATTCCAGCCTTCACCTTGTGTAGCAAATAATCTAAATCAGAGGAGAATAGGCAATTGGACAACACCTCCTGATTACAGTCAGTTGGCATAATATTATAAATACCTTCAAAATGCTTCACCCAAAAATCTTGAGGAATATGGGAACAGAGAAACCTGCTATCAGAATTGGAAAAAATGTGGTGTTTTATGATCTCCAAAAACAAAGAGCTATTAGACAAACAGCGGGTGTGTGATTTTGTTCTAAGCCTCGCCCTTTAAGAGTTTTATAGCCTATTGACCTCAAATTTATAGAGGGACCGACAGCTGGCTATCAAAATCTTATCTCTTGGGCAGGCATTTGTCACCCTTTACAAATTTCTACTGGGTCTTAAACATTCTTTATCCAATGGTCTTGTTATGTGTGAGCAGGTAGACTGGCTCTATACAGTCAAGAGGCCACGAACGTTTTTGGATATAGAAGCAAATGCACTATGAATGTCAACATCTGATAAGTCTTCAGTCAAACAAGTTACGAAATCTGAGGCACAACTGTTAAACAACTCTGCCATGAAATCCTCTAGAACCACCTTTGACCACCTCAGTCTCCTAACTTGGTCCCACAATTTAACCTCACTATTTAACCTTCATGAGCCACTCCCTGGAGTTACACCCCTAGTCAGCAAAAGACAGACAGATGTAAGATCACTAAACACAAAAACTTGGTTATTGTGATGACTGTAGATGTCTGTATGTGAGACCAGAAAGTCACAGAATTGAAGAACAGTGACTAGTGTATTTATAGTGATATGATGTCCTAGCATGTAACAGAAAGCACTGTGAATGTAAGACATTATTCTAAAATTTTATTACACACAGTATAAGATAGGCTGCCACACAATGATTTAGTGTATGTGATCAGGGCCACTGTAATTATAAGGCTGGGAAGCACCAAATTATGCAATAGGGTTTACTAAACTATGCGCAAGAATGGTCGAAGTGGTAAATAGACATAATATCGAAATAAAAATATCGAATGGACAGAATATCGAATCCAAAATATAGAATGGACATAATATTGAATGGACATAATATAGTCGTTAAAAATATCGAAATTAAGGTAAGTAATATCGATTGTCAAAATATCTAAGTACAAAATATAGGCATTAAAAATATCGAATTTTTAATAATATCGAATTTTTTCTAAGTGTTTTGTATGTTAGTATATGTGTTAAAAGTGTATATTAGTTTATGTAATGTATGTTTAATTTTTTTAAAGCAATGATTTTTATGTTATTTAATTTTTGCATAATTTAATTCCGTAGCGGGTTGTGGGTTTATAGGGGAATAGGGTGGGAAGTAATTTAATTGTAATTAAGTAAATATTTATTTTTATTTATTGGTATTGATAATTAATGTATTGTTAATTAATTATTAATTGGTAATTAATGTTTATTAATTGGTAATTAATTTTTATTAATTGATTAATTGATAATCATGTTAATTCTATTAATTTATTATTTGTAGCGGGTTGTGGGTTGCTAGGGGGATATGGTGGGAAGTAATTTAATTGTAAATAATTAATTATTGAAAATATTTCTTTTGTTTTGATAATTAATTTACTGTTAATTAATTATTAATTGGTATTTTTTTTATTATTTATTAAATTTTGGTATTGAATATTAATTGGTTGTTAATTAATTATTAATAGGTAATTAATTTTTAATAAATAAATTGTATTGGTATTTATAATTAACTAATTATTAAATATTTTGTAATTGGTAATTAATTTTAATAATAATGTTTATTAGTATTGATAATTAAATAATTGTTATTAAAATATTAAAATATTACTTTCCGTACTGTTGCACTCTCTGGAGTGGGAATAGTAATTTTACTCCTACGCTATCCAACGTTTTCACTACTGTTGCACTCACTGGAGTGTAAATAGTAATTTTACCCTCCCGCTATCCAACGCTTTCCCTACTGTTGCACTCTTTGGAGTGGGAATAGTAATTTTTACCCCTACGCTATCCAACGCTTTCCCTACTGTTGCACTCTTTGGAGTGGGAATAGTAATTTTTACCCCTACGATATCCAACACTTTCCCTACTGTTGCACTCACTGGAGTGGGAATAGTAATTTTTACCCTCCCGCTATCCAACGTTTCCCTACTGTTGCACTCTCTGGAGTGGGAATAGTAATTTTTACCCCTACACTATCCAACGCTTTCCCTACTGTTGCACTCTTTGGAGTGGGAATAGTAATTTTTACCCTCCCGTATCCAACGTTTTCCCTACTGTTGCACTCACTGGAGTGGAAATAGTAATTTTTACCCCTACGCTATCCAACGCTTTCCCTACTGTTGCAATCTTTGGAGTGGGAATAGTAATTTTTACCCCTACCCTATCCAACGCTTTCCCTACTGTTGCACTCACTGGAGTGGAATAGTAATTTTTACCCTCCCGCTATCCAATGCTTTCCCTACTGTTGCACTCTCCGGAGTGGGAATAGTAATTTTTACCCCTACGCTATCCAACGCTTTCCCTACTGTGGCACTCACTGGAGTGGGAATAGTAAATTTTACCCTCCCGCTATCCTACGTTAAAAATATTGAATATTTTTTAATAATATTACGTTAATATATGTATGTATTAAAAAATAAAAATGTATGTTTATTTATTTTTTTACTTAAATTAATTATTCATTAATTTGAAAGTTATTTAAGTATTTTTAAGTATGTTTTACTTAATTATATTTATTATTTTATTAATTTTACATTACTTTTAAGAGATTTAAAAAATTCGATATTTTGACTAACTATATTTTTTACAACGATATTTTTGATTCGATATTTTTGTACTTACCTGTTTGTAGATTGGGATTCGATATTTTGGTATTTGATATTTTTAACTCGATATTTTGTCAGGTCGATATTTTCTTCCTCGATATTATGTCAGTGATCCGGTCGAAGTATGTGGTAAAATGCGCCACATTTTTTGCTAGTATTACTTCATTATTTAGTAATTTTTTTCACATGGTGGTACTGTCTGGTCAAAGATTTAACCTCATTAGTGCCAATTTAACAACCAAACACATAAATAAGCAACTGAAAGGGGGCCACTTAATCTTTACGAAGGTCCTTCCACTGCAAGCAAACACATCACTACATTTTAGTAACTTATGATCCATTTTAGCTAGAAAGATTCTCTTGTTGTTAAAATCTACAGATTAGGCAGCAGGTGGTTGATTATGTGGCAAATGTAGGAAATCCATAATTATGTGAAAAATGCCACAGCTGCAGAATCACACAATTCCAGTAGCCCTGTATATGATAAAACAAGTGCTTTCAAAGAATACATATTTGTAATAGCTAACCAGACTAAACCCAGTGCATTAAAAGAACACTTTGCAAAACTCAGCATTCTTACACTACCTTTCAAAAATAATAAATCTTTGTCATAATGATGCTTCAACTGACTCCATAAATTAAAGCAGTTTAGGCCCCCTCCTTTCACTCTCACACAGAGGTACCTCCAGGTCTCCATAAAAAATGTAGGGATAGTTGTTTTTAACAAAAAGTATGTGAACAGGTTTTGTAAAATTAAACACACATGAGCATCTTGGTCCACATATGCCCTGCCAACATCGACCTCTGTGTACATGAGGTGTCCTTTCAGGTGAGCCAAGAGGTGGAAGGGAGGAGGCAAAAAAGGTCATATTCAGAGTCCTCATCAACCGGACTCCTGGGGCCTCTAGGTAATGGCCCAGGAGAAAGAGGGAAGGAGCGAAATCCATTGATAGTATCAATGAGATGGTGCAGAAAAGGGGGCACTATGTAGGATCTACTTTTTTGTTAACAAATGAGACAGCTTCCCCACTTCCTCAGAGAGATATCCTGAACAAGGTGCTGAGACATGCAGGCTCATTTTTGTTTTGACTATCACTACCATTAGTGCATCAGGTGCATTAGCACTGGGACAATGGTGTGAGGGGGCCACTGCACCCCAATAATGGATGTGTTACTAGCATAAAGGTGTGGGGGGGATGGGGAGCCATTTTCATAGTTAACATTTAGGCCCAGATCACAAGCACCAGTAGAGGGGGAAATGTGGGTATTTCCCCCTTTTTTCTGCTAACCAGGCCTGCAGCTATCGTTAGTGCAGAAGGTGCAATTGCATTGGGACCTAAGAGCATGAGGACCTCAATTAATGTGAGTAGTGTTTTTTGTGTAGTTCAGTTTTTTGTGTGTTTGCCCTTTTATGTCTGACATTTAGCGTGGACTATAGGCTACTGAAAAATTGCCCATGAAATTATCTCATAAGCTCCACTCCCTGCACTCAGCCCTACCCCTCCCGCTCCCCCAAGTCTTTTCATAAAGTTTTGGAAGGGGGCCCGACTACAAAATATTTTGGCTCAGAGTAAAACCATTTGAAGGCCTCTTTTCTAGGCATTTGTGGTCAGCCCCAATCCAGCTTACCTTTCTCACCATATTGATGAAATGACCATTGGGTACTGACCCCCGTCATGTGTGCCGAACCAATACAAGACTTTATTTTTCAATTAAGAATAACTTTCCCACATTCCCTCCTTCAGATGAGGCACATTACCCAGGACCACTATCTAAGATGTCTCATTGGGTGGCAGGTTTATAACAATATCTATGGGGAAAACAACTGTGCTATTGCGATCCGATTTATTTAGCCCATCTCAGCAATCCCTGAAGGGACCTGATGCTTAGTAGGAGGATGGTGAGGGTGGATATGTTCACAACATTAGATGCTGCAAGGGGCGTTGCCTGGAAGGCTATGGCGGCAATCGCTCACTGCTGAGTTCTTCCCGTGAACGCCCTGCAGAATAACTAATCCTGGCATATTCGAGCTCTGCGAGGCATCTGCAGACCCCCGAGGCTTGAGGGAACCGAGGGCGACCGAAATGTTTTCTCTCCTCCCCCTCCACCTACCCGAAATCAACGAGAGCCACATGCTGGTGTGCCGAGCAGATGGAGAAGTGAGTTGAAGATGACTGGCGCCGCATGGGAGGAGAGGGGCCCTGTGGTGAAGGAAGTGGAAGTCCTGGGATTGGGGTCTGAGACCACAAGAGATCGGCGTGGCACCCCACGGATCCCCCAGAAGAAGGGCGGAGCCAGCACTGGCCTGGCTGTGGGGTGCCTTTTCCCGGGGAGGTGGCAGGGCCTGGAATGGCAGAGATTTGACCGCAAGGTCAGGAGGAGACGGTGCAGCAGTGTTACCTGCATCAGGGGCCTCAAGGATGAGAGGGAAGATGGTAGGCCAGGGTGCCTTTTCTTTCTTTCATTCCACAATGAGGCCACAGTGAGGGACCCAAAGGGGTGGTGACAGGAGATCCAGGCCAGGGCTAGAGGTGGACTGAGGACTGTCCATGGGCAACTGAATGCCTATTGCCCCCCGCCTGGGGCACGCCTGCAATTCCATAGTCGGAAGTTTCCCATTTGCCCTCAAACAGTAAAGCAACTTGCCGGCTAAGCCTGAGAATAGAGGCCATCAAACCAAACGACTCCCCAGCACAATAAGCCTATAATACCCATACCCTGCACCCTGATAAGCAGCTTTGAGGGAGAGTGGCCCGCTTTCTTGCTGGAGGCATAGACCTCCATTAATTACTTCTCCCCTGGACACTACTTCAATGCCGGGGTGACCAGGGGATATGGTGCCCTCCAAACAGCAAAAGATGGCACAGGACGGGACACAATGCCTGAAGGTGAGCGA
This sequence comes from Calotriton arnoldi, assembly GCA_963921515.1. NCBI lineage: Eukaryota > Metazoa > Chordata > Amphibia > Caudata > Salamandridae > Calotriton > Calotriton arnoldi. Next base: position 4,157,953 of record CAWUFW010000501.1, read on the forward strand.
CGCCGCTCTGCTGGCAGGTGGAATGACTCTAGAGGCCCACACAAAAAGAATTTTGGTGGCAATCTGTGTAGCAAAATCAGCATTGGAACACAAAATAGAAACTGTGGCCCAGGACTTGGGCCTACTGCACGCTGATCATAAAAATCTAGCAGCTAAGGTAGTAGACACAGAACAATCTCTGAATGAGGTTGCGCAATTAGTCACAGATCACGCGACTAAGATATGATATTAACAGTCAGAAATACAAATGCTGACAACTCAATTAGATGATGCGAAGGGTTACTCCAGGCGCAACAATGTGTATCTAATTGGGGTCCCTGAATGTGTGGAGGGCCCCAGCACAGAGCTCTATGTGGAACAATGGTTGCTGGAGATGCCCGTGAATGACAGGTAACAAATGGTCAACACTTGCAATAGATTCTCCTGCATCCGGAGACAGTGATGGGGTCCCTGGTGACAGGATGAAGGAATTGGCTCTGCCAGTGGTCACCCCCAGGGGAGCGGATGAAATTGTCTAGGGGCCATAAACAAGGGGTGCCAATTTTAGTGAGACTGGCAGCAGGAACCCCAGAGGAAAGCACTCAACACACTGGAGCAGATGATGTAATGGGAATTGCAGGGCCAACCCCTGTCATGTGGAGCCACAGGACTGTAACCCTTGTTGGGTGAAGTGAGGGTAGGCAACAGGTACCTCGGGCATTGTGGAGGTTAGTTTTTGCAAGTTTGCCGCATGAGGTGGCAGGGAGGGCTAGGGAGTTGGGGGAGCATGCAGAGGAACGTTTGGGAGTATTGGGAGGGGGGAGACACGATGACAATCACTGTATCTATCCTTATGACACGCTTGGACAAAGAGACTCTGGGGTCTCATACACTAGAGATATGACACCTCAATAATAAGGTTGGAGCTTCCTTCATGATTTTATCCTGGAAAGTAAACGGGATGGGTAACAAACTGAAAATGGGTTTGGTTTTGAAATGTTTGGCCAGGCACATGCCTGGCATTGCCCTACTACAGGAGACCCATTTACTGGGAAACAGCTGCGGCTTCCTGGGCAGGGGTAGATACACATTGCTAGCACATGCAGGATTTACAGCAGGCTCATAGTGCACATGTATACTAGCATGTAGATCCCTCCTACACCAAGTGATCAAGACATGAGTGGACTCCCTGGGATACTGAGTAGCTACAGGGGGCACCTGGCAGGAAGAGAAATTATACATGGCTTCATGGTACCTCCCGCCAGGCCTCCAGTCACTGGGCCTCGAGAAAATGTTGGACTGGATCATAACAATTCCTGAGGCATTGTTAGTGGTGGGTGGATCTTAACCTCACCCTTCATCGGGAACAGGACAGAATGGTCAGGAGGTAAAGGACCTGGGGAAGACTCTAGATTGAGCAACTTCCTGGGGGCTCTAGGACTAGGGGACCATGGCGGGTCACCCACCCAGAAGAGATACAATACTCCTATGACGCTAATGCGTTGCAATCAGTTACCCTGCCTTTACATTTTTTTGGCCTCCCGGGGGCAAATGAGATGGGGCAGAAATGCAAGATATTTACCATGGGGAATCTCAGATCACTCACCACTGGCGATGCAGCTAACACACCCCATACCACACACGTTCCTCGGGTGGAGATTAGACACATGGGTCCTAACGGATTAGTCATAAAAATGCTTCACACAGGAGGTCACGGAGACATTTGTTAAGGAGACTAAGGGGTCGATTCCGATTCGGGCCGGAAAAAGCACCGACCGACTCGGATCCGGAAATAATACCGACCGACACGTACCTGTGGCGCCCGACACGCCAAGTACGATGCAAGGCGTGAAAAATCCGACCGACACGTACCGAACCCAAGTCGACCGACCGAGCCGCACAGAAAACAGCAATCCGGCCGGAAAAACACGCGAATCCAACCGACCGACACGCACCCGGAACAAATCCGACCGAAACGTACACGCGAACTCCAAACCGCAAAGTACGATGCAAGGCGCGAAAACCACGAGCGAGTCGGACGGAGGCCAAGCCGCACGACCGACACGCATACAAAACCGAGCCGAAGCAACACAAAACACCGCGACCGATGCGTACGCAGCATAGAAAACTGCACAAACACAGCGTGAACGAAACGGAGAAGACCGTACGAGACAAATGCAGGGTCCGACTCGGTCACAAGAACGTTTCCAACATACACAGACAGTACAAAGGAAAATTCACCCAAAAAAAGGCCAAACAAGCAATTACCAAGCCAATAAATACTGGGGGGGGTGGGGACAGAGAACAAAGACACACCCACAACTCCACCCATATAAAGGACACAAATCACAACCATGAGCCTTTGCAAATGCCATTCCACTGCCAGCACCCAAGAGAAAGCAACCACACACCCACAGCTCATCCCTCACACAAGCCACACACCATCATCACACCAACAAATACCTACCTCACATACACCCAGCAAAATACACACTCACACACCCTCACCTGCACACCAACACACACATCACTCACCATCACCACCAATCACCATGCCCCCAAGAAGAATCCCAAGTTCCTAGATTGTGAATTGGAAGTCATGGTAGACAAGATCCTCAGGGTAGAGCCACAGCTGTTTGGCACACTGGTCCAACAGACCCCCATCTCCCAGAAAACCAAGATGTGGGAGAGGATCATCAACAGGGTGAACGCACAATCACCATGTCGTCGCACAAAGAGCGACATCCAGAACAGGTGGTATGACGTGCGCAGGAGGGTACGGGACCTGCTCAAGAAAGACTACATCAACAGCCAATACACCGGCAGTGGCCCTCCTGCCAAGCCAATATACCTCAGGCCCTGGGAGGAGAAGGTGCGGGCCATCCTTCCGCCAGTGAGCGTATATGGACTAGAGGACATCCCAGAGCCTGGTGAGTACACAACAAATGTACACAATATACTGCCACAAAACACACACATCACTGTCAAGGGGAGAGTCAAACCATGCACTCATAGCAATTACACAGCAACCAGAACAGAATCATCCCAAAATGTGTATGTCAGTCAGATAAACACAACACATGCCATCAAAAAAGTCACATCCAACTGTGCCAACACATGTACAAACACAACTACAACTACAGCTAGGCAGTGGCACAAATAGAACTAACAAACACATCCAGACATGTAGCCACCACAACAACACCAACACACAGTGAAGACCACTCAAAGGAAGGAATTCTGTGTATGCTGGCCAAGTCAGTGTAGCCAATAGCATCATGGGAGTCGCAGTCACACATATTGCCCCCCCACAACTGTCCCATCAACACCACCATGAACCATGCGCACATCACAGGGAGTGGAGAAGGACTCACAAGATGGCTGACACTGGCAACTGCTGTGGGGAGCACAAGGCCCTGCTGGCAACTGTGCACCAACAAACAGCAGGACACCACTGACTGACATCCTGAGAGACAACTTCCACTCCCTGCAATGCAAGCACGTTCCATGGTGGGATATCTGGCTAGCTGGGTGGGAAGGAGGACTTGCAGCACTGACCATAGTTACAAGCACCTCCCCTCACACACACCCCAACACAAACTCCACAGAACCCACCTGGTAGAATGCAATGCCCCCCATCCTAACACAAGATCCCACAAAGAACAACCACCCTGGGTTATGTTGTGTGAAGCACAGGGCCACTCTTGGGACTTTTAGCCAAACAACTGCCAGGACAACACTCCCAGCCATCCTGTCAGCACAGCCAGCCCACCCCACAGGGAAGCAGAGTCAAAAGGAAGGAAGCATGGGCATGCTGGGAAGGGGGAGGAGGCAATAGCATGATGGGAGTCGTAGTCACAGCTCTACATCCCCCACCACATGGCCCAGCAAGCTCACACTCACGCATGCACATCCCACAGAGAGTGGAAAGGGCCATCAAAGATGTCTGACACTGTTGCTGTGTCGTGGGGAGCACAAGGGCATGCTGGGCACTGCACACCAACCAACAGCAGGACACCACTGTCAGCCATCTTGCCATTGCTCTCACACCCACACACACTGAACTCCCCACAAAAGCAAGTAAGTATGGGAATGCTGGGAAGTGGGGTGGAGGCAATAGCATGATGGGAGTCGTAGTCACAGACATAGCTCACCCCCACAACTGTCCCATCAACACCACCCTGAACCATGCTCACATCACAGGGAGTGGAGAAGGACTCACAAGATGGCTGGCACTGGCTACTGCTGTGGGGAGCACAAGGCCCTGCTGCCAACTGTGCACCAACAAACAGCAGGACACCACTGACTGACATCCTGAGAGACAACTTCCACTCCCTGCAACGCAAGCACGTTCCATGGTGGGATAACTGACTGGCTGGGTGGGTGGGAAGGAGGGCCGGCTGTCAACCAAACACAACCAATGCAGACCATGTTCACACCCCAAAAAATACATAGAAATGCCCAAATAATGCAAGACAATGTGCCACACCAAAATCAACCCCTGACTGTGATGACTTAGGACAATGCAATGTACAGGCCCGCACCCAGAGGCACAGTCACAACTGTCATGTGTGTCAACCATTGATGCCTGCAGAAACATAACATACATTGTTTGTGTCTCCCAAAAACAGGTGATGATGGGGACACAGCAGCAGACGCTGAGGAGTCCCAGTCCCAGGCTCAAGAGGATGCGGAGCTCACTGGCGTCGTACAGCCTCTGTCTTCCTCGGACGATGAAGACCAACCTGGCACATCCGGTGCAAGTCAACATGCAGCACCAGCAGGACCACCAGCTGCAGCACCAGCAGGACCACCAGCTGCACCCCCTGCACCCACCCCTCCAACGACTGTCACCACAAATACCATCCCTGCCGACATGGACAGAACAAGGAGCAACACCAGCACAAGGACCCTGGACCAACCTGGGGCCATGGACACCACCACCACCACCACCAACCCCCAAGGTGGACCAGGGTTATCTGTGCGTGCCACTGCACACACTGCACATGTCAGCAGGGGTGGTGGGAGGGGTGGGAGACAGAGGTCGCTGCTTGCAGACGTTGCTGGTGTGCATGATGACCCACAACTGGTACGCATAGCTGATGCGTACCAGTCCAGCACCGGAGACCTCAGCCAGGTAGTGGGGCTCCTCAGAGACATGAAACAGCAGCAGGCTGCCCATCATGCCCGCTTGGACTCCCACATGTCCCACGTGGAGTCACACATGTCCCGCGTGGACTCACACATGTCCCGCGTGGAGTCCAAGTGGGATGCACTGCATGAGATGACGGCGGTGCACAGGGACATTTTACAATGCCTCCGCCAGATGAACAGCAACCAGTCCACACCTCCCTGTGTGCTAACAACATCTGGTGCCGAACAAACTGCAACTGCCACAGGGAGGGAGGATGACTCTGGCGGAGAGTCCCCTGCACCGCAGCAGCCTGTACTTGAGGGCCCCCCCAAGAAGAGGGGTTGTCCGAGGAGGGGAAAGTGAGAGGCCGATGGCCAAGTGCAACTCTCAGGAAGCCTGAACCTGTTCTGGATGTTCGCCTTTGTGCACAGACTGTTCACCCTGTTGACGGCAACACTACTCCCACACATTGCATGGGGAGTACAAGTTGGACCAATGTGTCAGACAACTGTGGCCCCGATACTGGGGATCCTGTCTACCAGGACTTTCAATTCACCTAGGAACTTCGGATTGCAAGATTTATGTACAGCACTACCCATCCTATGCACTATTAACACAAATGTATCACAATAAACACACTAATACACCATACTTGCCTCTGTCGTGATTCCAACGTGGGTGCTGTTATGGGGATGATGAACTGCAAAATTACACTGTGTATGCGAACAGCAACAGCAAGGACAACACAGGCATGTGAGTAAAGGCAACGTGACACATATGAGGGAGACACACCACCAGGGCTACAAAACACATACACACCTAGGCCATCTGACTCATTGCCTACACTGATGTTGCCAGGGAAGACGGTGCAATGCACAGACACCACACCCATTCCCAGTTGTAGTCAAGTAGCCCACAGGTGCAGTAAGCAAATGGCACTCAAATGTGTGACCACAGACAACGCACATCACAAAGTGAAGCACAGGTTTATTACACAGTTGCAACATGTCGTAACCACTACAGATGCAAGGTAATCCCACCTGGCAGCGGGCACACAGTCAACAACTGTAGACGGAAGGAAGTCCATGGGTGTGGCGCACATCACCTGTAGGGACACAACAGCTACCAGCCTGGAAGTGCAATCACGTCGTCGGTGGACACAGTTGACCAAACGAATCTGAAAGTACCCTGTGAAGGACAGAAATGACACACAGTCAAAAGCAATGGAGTACAGGACAGAACAGCAAAACTCATGCACAATACATGTTACAAGATACCCACCCAGAACCAAGTTAGCATGTCAACACTGTTGGGGAGTACAGCCCACCTGTTAGCACACATCGCAACACACATCCAGTCAAGTAGCCCATGGACACACTCCAACAGCACCAGAGCACCACCCACACATCATGCCAACTCACATCATTGACACGACACCTCAGGATACTCACATTCAGCTAAAGAAGTTGGTGATGAGCTGTGTGCGGACATCACCATCATCATCATCATCATCATCGTCACTGGCATCGTGGTCCAGGCCAGGATCCTCCACAGGTGGCGGATGTTGGTCATTGTCATCCTGGATGAGAGGCAACTCCTTCCGCACTGCCAGGTTGTGGAGCATGCAGCAGACGATGATAATCTTGCACACTTTCGCAGGGGCATATGGGAGGGACCCTCCGGTCTTGTCCAGGCAGCGGAAGCGGCTCTTCAGGAGACCAAATGTCCGCTCAATCACTCTCCTGGTCCGACCATGTGCCTCATTGTAGCGCATCTGGGCTGGTGTCACAGGGTTCCTGAGGGGTGTCAGCAACCACGGCATGTTGGGGTATCCCGAGTCACCTACGGACAGACAAGTGCACATTAGCTGACTTGGAAAAGTGGGCGGAATACTACAGATCAGATCACACACAATGGCACAAAGTCAGTACACACCGACAAGCCAGGCACGCTGGTTCTGCATCTGTGCCATCATCCTGGGGATGCGACTACTCCTCATCACAAAGGCATCGTGTGCTGAACCAGGGAAACGGGCACACACGTGTGTGATGGTCATGTCTGCAAGACACACCACCAGTGCATTGACCGAGTGGTAGTGCTTGCGGTTCCTGTAGGCCTGCTCCTGGGCCTGTGGTGGTACCAAAGCCACATGTGTCCCATCAATGGAGCCAATGACATGCGGCATCCTCCCCAGGGCATAAAAGTCACTCTTCACGTCAGTGAGTCGTCGCAGTCTAGGGAAATAGATGTACCGGTTCAGGAATAGCAACATTGCCGCCAAAACATCGCGGAGCACACGGCTCAACATGGTCTGTGACATCCCACCAGCAGTCGCCACAGTATGTTGGAAGGTACCGGTGGCAAAGAAGTGTAGGGCTGCCATCACCTTCACCTTGGGGGTCAGCGCTGTAGGATACGGCCGGCCAGGCTGCAAATGTGGGGACAACTGCACTGCCAAATCCTCAATCAGCTGCCTGGTGAAGCGGTACCGTCGGATGCTGTCCCGTTCCACCATCGTTGCCAGGTCTGGGAATGGTCGATGGACAGCAGGAGCCCTGCAGTGCAGAGGAGAAGTAAGCAAGATTGTCAGTCACCCCACATATGCGGCATTGAACACACTCAATATCCCAACATACATCATTATGAGGCACAACTACATGAAGTGTGCAGTTCCGGAAGGACATGTATGGTACATACATGGCCAACATCTGTCAACACGGTCCAACAGGTGGCATCAATTAGTCCCAGGTTGGCCCATTGGATATCATGAGGCCATGTCACAGTTCCCATCTCCTGCTGCCGTGTCACAATAACCCCCCACAGTGACATGTGAGGACAGATGTGCCCCAGGCACCAAAGCTCAACGACAGGTACATTCCCAGGGACCCTGTATTGCCACATGGACACTGGCATTACATGGAGTATCATGTATACACCACAGCAAAACAACCATGACCCCCACAGGTAGTGGCCCCACTTGCCACGGCAGGACAGACATGGACGTCTGTGACACACACACGCACAACATCAAAGACCATGCACACACAACCTGGATGTGGAGACTGTCTCCCATTGTGCACATGAAATCAGAGACATTGTAAACACTACATGCACAAAGACTGTGGAGGACCATCACTATTGTGCCACTGGGACACCCTGGCTCAAACATACCGTCCCACATGGGACTCACGGGGTATGTGACATGACATACACATACACCACCGTGAAATGTGACCATGGCACATGCACAGATATGAACAGTTGCACATCACAGTGGTCATGTACACGTAACACCCAGGATCCTGTCCCCATGAACACGTGCACAGCCTGGGGGTGGCTGCCCACAGGTGACACCCACAGGACAACATGTACACCAACATACACACAATAGGAAATGCAGCCTTACATGCCTTATGATAAAGTTTGGACAGGCTGTCGTGATGTAGGTGTGCCCCTCACTCCCTGGGAGCTATCTGTGGCTGGCATATGTCCATCTGAGACAGGCATGCTGATATATGCCAGTCACATGTACAGTGATGCGTTGTACTGCAATGGACCGATCGGTGCCCCCGGCCGGCCCATTGCATTCAATGTGTGCGGGTACGCGTTGTACCCCTGTACGTGTTGAACTGCAATGGACCGATCGGTGCCCCCGGCCGGCCCATTGCATTCAATGTGTGCGGGTACGCGTTGTACCCCTGTACGCGCTGTACCCCTGTACGCGTTGTACTGCAATGGACCGATCGGTGCCCCCGGCCGGCCCATTGCATTCAATGTGTGCGGGTACGCGTTGTACCCCTGTACGCGTTGCACTGCAATGGACCGATCGGTGCCCCCGGCCGGCCCATTGCATTCAATGTGTGCGGGTATGCGTTGTACCCCTGTACGCGTTGTACTGCAATGGACCGATCGGTGCCCCGGCCGGCCCATTGCATTCAATGTGTGCGGGTACGCGTTGTACCCCTGTACGCGTTGAACTGCAATGGACCGATCGGTGCCCCGGCCGGCCCATTGCATTCAATGTGTGCGAGTACGCGTTGTACCCCTGTACTGCGTTGAACTGCAATGGACCGATCGGTGCCCCGGCCGGCCCATTGCATTCAATGTGTGCGGGTACGCGTTGTACCCCTGTACGCGTTGTACTGCAATGGACCGATCGGTGCCCCGGCCGGCCCATTGCATTCAATGTGTGCGGTACGCGTTGTACCCCTGTACGCGTTGAACTGCAATGGACCGATCGGTGCCCTCGGCCGGCCCATTGCATTCAATGTGTGCGGGTACGCGTTGTACCCCTGTACGCGTTGAACTGCAATGGACCGATCGGTGCCCCGGCCGGCCCATTGCATTCAATGTGTGCGGGTACGCGTTGTACCCCTGTACGCGTTGTACCGCAATGGACCGATCGGTGCGCACCCATTGACAATGGGCTTGCCTGGCAACGGACGCGTTTTCGAATTTCGAACGAGTCAGTTGCTGGAAAATCAGTTGGTCACCCACAACAATGTTGCAAAATCATGTATGTCATGAAGTTGAAGATTTGAAGGATGCTGTCGGCGTGTTTTGGTGCTGCTATTCCATGGATTGGCCAGATTCAGAAGATGCAAACGACTTGGACCTATCACTTTGGACACAAGGGACAGTATCTGCCTCTCCAGCACATATATATTGCTGGCTGTTCCCCTGAGAGCTCACTTGCCTGCACTACATGCTCCAGGACGACATCTGCCACTGCACTGCTGCTGTCTCTGCCCCTCTGGACCCTGCAATGGCACGTACTGTGGAGAGAGCCCCAGCCTTCAGCCTTGAAGAGAACCAGGCCCTGCTGGACAGCCTACTTCCACAGTACAGCAAGCTGTATGGGACACCAGGGGAGCAGGTGAGTGTTCTGTGCACTGCCTTTCTGAATGTGCATTTTGTCTGACTAGCAAGGCTGAAAGTCCTCACGCCACTGGCTAGCAGGCTCACTGAGTAGTTGTCACCCCCCATAGTGTGTAGTGACATGCACTGGACAGGTATGGTGCAGTGACAGTGCATTTGAACAAGGTTTTACTTCCCATGCAATGATACCATGTAGTGACGTCTGGCAAACTGTCCATGGGCAGCTTTGCACTGCCTGTGTACATCATGTGCCCCTGTGATTGAGATATGTATATACAACTGTGTCATGCACGGATATGTTGCATGTGTAGTAATGGCCTTTTCACTTTGTCATCCTGACAGGTTAATGCCCATCGGAAGCAGGAGATCTGGAAGGACATCGTCCGGGCCGTCCGGTCCGTGGGGGTCTACAAGCGCCGGATCCGCAACTGCCAGAAGAGGTGGCAGGACCTTCGGGGCTGGACCCGGAGGATTGCACGGGTCCAGCTGAAGCTGTCGCCTCCTCGCAGGAGGGGTGGAACACGGACCCTGACCCCCACATGCTCCAGATCCTGGCGTTGGTGTTTCCAGACCTGGATGGGCAGCTGAAGGCCAGACAGCAGCAAGGAGGGGGTGAGTCAAAGACTGCACTGTGAACTCTGTATTACATGCTTTGTGCCCTCCTCTGGCCTGGTTCAACTGCCACAGTGCAGCAGTCATGTTGTCCAGGAGCCATGTCCCTCTATTGTGCACTGCCCACTGCTCATCTGATACCCAGGTGTGGCCCTTACATTCAGGGAATTGTGTCACTTGGGACTGTGTCCTTGCAGTTTGCTTCACTAAAGGTGGGGGACAGCATCTGTTTCCCTAACTCTGTTGTGGGCATCATGGGTGGGTCCATTGTTCACACAACGCCTGTGTTTGGACATGTGATCTGCGTGTTGCTTTGATATGCGGTCCACTTGCTGAGCTGAGCCACCACATGTGCCTGGGGTATGTGGCACACGCCCATGCAGCGGGTGGGAACAATGTTTGGGCCCCAGGAGTGTGCAGATTACGTGTGTCACACATACATAGCCAGCTATCCACTGTCCAGGGCACATCCCTCATTCATGTGGAGCAGGACAGTCATGCCTACTCCAGGCCATGCAATGCACTCTGTACTCCCACTCCCGTGTATCAGCTGACACATTGTGCACAGTGATTTGACCCCTCAGGTGTCTGCCTCTGTGTCAGTGTGCTGTGGATTAGTTGCCAGGACTGCTGGGGTGTTTCTTGGTAGGGGCTCAGCATGCCCCTGGAGATGTGACCATAGGAGACGATACTTGTGTGTCACATAGGTGTTTGATCAGCTGCCCGTGCAGACTGGGGTATGCGAATGTGAAGTTCAGGCAGCTGTTCCCCATTCACAGCAAATTGTGAGGGGCTCAGGTTCAGAGGGTAGTGTCACAGGTCTCCCATAAGTCCAATAGGTATGACCTGGACAGATGAGGGTTAAGATGATGTGTTGTGTGGGGGATGTACATGTGCACTTGTGCAGCTCCAGGACTTGCATTCCCCATGACCTACTATTGTGACACAGTGCATAGTGTTGTTGTCTGGCTGCCAAGTCATACATCACTGAGACAGTGATGTATGACTTAGCAGTCATGCCTCTGCCATGGCATGTGTCAACTTATTGGTGGTCCTGCAGGGGTGTGACATGTGCTACATGCACACCATTGTGGCGATGGCTATCAGGACATGGGTGCATCATGGTGTCTGTCGCTGGTATGCATCACATGCATTTCCTATTTGACTCTGGGCATCCCTTTCATCCGGAAACCTGTACTGACTCAGTGGCAAGAGCTGTGATGTGTGCATGTCCACATGCCACACCGTGTCCTCTGCACTGTCCAACTACTGTGTACTTGGTGCATGTGTCCACACTGGGGTGTTGCAATCCAACAGACACCAGACAGATGGGTGCAAGGCCATGTGGGATGTGAGTGCCATGCTTGGCATCAGACTGACAATTGGCTTCTCCTGTTCAGTTAGGGCACTTTTAGCAATGTACAACTAATGATGCCAGGGCTTGCTCTGTAATGTGCTGTGCTCACAGTGGTGTGTGCGTTTGGTGCAGGTGACTGATGTCTGTCTGTTTCCCCATTGTTTGCAGATACATCCACGGCCACGGAAGGGGACAGCTCCACGGACCAGGAGGAGCCAGAGAGCCAGACTGGGTCAGCAGCCGAGGAGTGGTCGGAGGGACCCAGTGGCACGGAGGGCGAGGGGAGCCACACCGAGGAGTCCTCAGCACCATCCACCTCAGCTGAGGACCAGAGCAACTCGGAGGATGACTCCCTTGTGGAGGCGGGTGTCAGCAGCCACCACACCCCAGCTAGTGTTGCTGTCCCCGCCACCACCAGCACCACCACCGCCCTCCCATCGGCTCCCATTCCCCAGGTCCGTGGAGGCTCCCATGTTCGGGAGCGTGTCTCCTTTGGGCGAGGCACCGCACCCCCTGCCCCTGTGTCCCCTGCTGCCCTGAGTGAGGAGTCTGTGTACCTCCTTCGCCAGCTCCATGTAGGGCAGACAGCCATGCTGAGTGTCCTCCATGCGCACACCGCACTGTTGACTCAGCTGGTGTCGTTCATGGAGGGCATCTCATCGGGCATGTCTGACCTACAGAGGGGCAATAGGTCCATGGACTCCTCCCTGACGGCAGCAGTGTCCCTCCTCAGACAGTCCCTCACCCCTCCTGCCTCTGCTCCATCCACACTCCCCAGCACCTTACCCGTCCCAAGCACACACACACCGGCACAGGCACACACACGTCCAGCACACAGACACACACGCCACAAACAAAACGCACACGCACGCACAGTCAGGGGACTGAAACCAGACTCACAGGGGATGGGGCCCTGGTACACACCCGCATCCATGGGCACTGCGCAGTCCTCCGTTGCCTCTCCCTCCAAAGCACCCTCCCTTGCCTCACCTGCAACCCCAAAGACCCAGCGCCTCTTCCTCAGTGACCTCGGCCTCTTCCCCTCCGATCCAGCTGCTCCAGCATCCAGGGTGAAGAGGAAGCCCCCCACACGGAGCAGAGTGCCCCTCGCCCCCGGACACCCTCCCCCAGGTGCAGACAGACTGAGGCCCCCACCCGCAAGTCCCCCGGAGTGGTAAGAGCAAGACCCCGCCGCCGCCCTGCAGCTCAAGCACCAGGTCTCCTTCCTCCATCCCTCAGGCCCCCACTCCACAGGTGCCCCACCACACCCTGCCCCAGGTTCCCCCACCCACAGATATACCATCCCCAAGAGGCTCCGGCCTTCTCCCCTGCCACTTGCTCTCCCGGCACCACACCCCCCGCTGCGCTTGTCTGTGCCACTGATGTGGTGAGGGTGTCCTCCCTCTCTGTCCAGCCCACCTTGCCTGTTCCCCATTCTCCTCCCCTGGTGGTAGGCACTGCAGTGGAGTCCACTACCACCCTGTCTGACTTGGGCACTGCAGTGGCGGACCTGTCCACTCCATCTGCAGGGTCCACTGCAGTCGTGCCGGCACCCACAACATCTGAGCCATGCCCCCAGTTGTGCCGGCACACACCATGTCAGACACCTCCACTGCAGTTGTCAGTGGCTCTCCAGCACCCACCACCCCTTCCCTGCTTCCTCCTGGTGAGCCCTGATCCTGTCCCTGCGGTGCCTGGCCTACCCCCCGGTTGCCCCTCCTAGTGGATTGTCCCTGGTTTTGTGCAGGCATGTGTAGGGTGGCATCTGCCACTGTCACCCACTTGTGACTTTGTTGATGGACTGGCCATTGGCCTTTGTTTATGTTCTACCGGACTTCTACTTTTAATGCCACATATGCTGAATAAAGCAACTTTCTGTTCTCTAGTGCTTTTGCTTCTGATGTACATGATGTTGATGATGCTAACCATGCCCTTGCTGCAGTGATGGTGATATTTGGTCTCATGATAATGAAGTGTTACTGTGCAGGAACCCATGTGGTCCAGGGGGAATGTGTCCTATCCTGTGGTGTATCCATGTCATCCATAGCAGCAACTGAGGGTGTCATGTGTTCAGTATTTGGCAATGGGATTTCCTACTTAGATTGGCAATTTCACATCTGTGGCTTCCACCCCTGCACATCTGTTGTTCCTGCCATTGTTCTATTCGTCTACTTCCCTGACCGTGTGGCCATCTCCAGTGGACATGCAGGTTTGGGCATCAATGGGGAAGGACTCATCTGTGTTGTCAGTGCAACATTGCTATACAAGTGTGTTGGATCTGTGCTGATGATTCCGTTGGCACTTCCATGACCAGGCTGATGTGACGGGAGCCCTCATTTGGTGCTAATTGTTGATTGTGTGACCAAGTGCTCAGCTGACATGATGGGGCCCTACTGAGGCAACATATGGCACAGCTTTCCTCACACAGGAGTGGAGTCCCCTCATGGCAGTGTGTACTCCTGTGACATTGCCTGCGCCCAAGGTGTGTGTTGTATGTGCATGTCTGTGTGTTCACTTCCGTTTAGCTGTGCATGCTGTGATCCCTAGTGTTGTACCTGTTTGTGATGCTAGCGGAGTTGAGCTATGTTCCCCAAAGTCTTCTCCCTGGGTTTTCTGTGATGTGGGTGCATGGCACATTACTGGTCATCAGGGTGTCACCCATAGGTGTGTTTGCTGTCAGGGCTGAGTTTGTGTGCAGACGCAGATGGGTCACAGTCAGGTTTCCCCTTGGCACTTGTTGTTTGCCCCTGTCATGTGATTTCCAGTTTGTGTTATCTTTCAGTGATTGTGACACGTTGTGTGTGTGACTGCTGGCACTCCTCAGGGTCCGGGCTGCAATGTTGGTTGTTGTCTATGTTTGTTCTTTGTGGGTGACCTTGGCTTCTTCATTGGTGTGTGACTGTGGCTGGGATCCCATTGGTTGGTGTGGTATTGCCGTCATGTCCATGTACAGCGTAGTGTGCAGTGTGTCAGACATTCAGGAGTCTTGTTGAGTGTCCATGTGTGATGTGTTTCTGCACCTTGGTTCCCACCCACCACCCTGGAATAGTCATGGGTGCATGTGCAATGTCACCAGTGCATGTGTGCTTCACTGCTGCACATTGTTGGAGGTCGAAGGGTGTGGTGTTGAGTGTGTGCAGATGAGAGTTGTTGCCCGGCTAGGCTCCTGCCTCCATGTTGGCCTTGGCTTACTGGCCATGCTGTTTGATTTGTGCTTGTGTAGGTGCGATGGTAGTTAGTTGCTCAGTACACATGACTGTGGTTCACAGTGTGAACCACATTTAGCTTTGTCATCACAGTGGGATTGTAATGCAGCCCAGGGTCACCACATTGTGGGGGCCCTGGGGGTGGTGCTGTGGTGTGTCTGTGTCTTGCTGTGTCAGTTGCTGTCCCTACGTGCCTGTGTGACATGTGTGATTTGTGCTCCCTCTCATCTGACAATGCCTGCTTGCCCACATAGGGGATTTGGATCCATGAGTTACCTTTGTGTGGCACTGTATGCACATCTGTATGATTGGTATTCAGGTCTCCTCATGTGTTGTGTGGTTGCCTGGGGACACTGGCACCCCCCTCACCTGTTGTGTATGATGTGCAGTGTGGGTCTGCCTGTTTGTGTTTGTGCATCTGCACCACTGCATTGGCATATCTTGGGTGTGCCATTGGCTGTATGTAGTTTGGTGGGTTTCCCCTGCTGTCCCTGGGACTCCTAGGTCATTGGTCAGCACAATGATCATGGTTTGTGTGTCCCATTGCTGCCATGGTATGGTATCTGTTCACCTCACATCTGCAGTCTCCACAGGGTATCTGCATGTGTGTGCCCATTGGTGCAAATATGTGGGTCTGCATTCTGATGGTCACTTCTGTCATTGTGTCATTGATGATTGTTGACGGTGTCAGCCCCCATGGGTGTTGTTTGTCTGCACATGGCCAAAGGTATGTCTTATTTGCACTGCAGGATTTGGCTCCCCCAATTTATGTTGCAATGGGACACATACACTACTTTGCCACTGATGTGTTTGTTGTTCTGTGACCAGGAATCATCCATGCAGTTTGGCAGTTGCACCTCTTTCTTTGTCAACACTTACCTTTTGGTCACTGTGATGATGGGGGTTTGGACCCCATTGCCACAATGTTCGAAATGTGCTTCAGCTATGGACCCCACACTTACATTTTGGTCACTGTGATGATGGGGGTTTGGACCCCATTGCCACAATGTTCAAAATGTGCTTCAGCTATGGACCCCACACTTACCTTTTGGTCACTGTGATGATGGGGGTTTGGACCCCATTGCCACATTGTTCAAAGTGTGCTTCAGCTATGGACCCCACACTTACATTTTGGTCACTGTGATGATGGGGGTTTGGAACCCATTGCCACAATGCTCAAAGTGTGCTTCAGCTATGGACCCCACACTTACCTTTTGGTCACTGTGATGATGGGGGTTTGGACCCCATTGCCACAATGTTCAAAGTGTGCTTCAGCTATGGACCCCACACTTACATTTTGGTCACTGTGATGATGGGGGTTTGGACCCCATTGCCACAATGGTCATGGCCTGCTTGCATTGTGGGTGCCACACACATATATGTGTGGCACATGTGCTAGGGGGTCACATTGTATGTTCAAAGTCATGTTCGGTGTTGTAGGCATTTGACACAGTCTACACATGCTTGTCATGGTGTTGGGGGATGTCTTCTTCTTGCATTCCCTAGGTTGTGGTGTGCTGGTTGTGTCATGCATTGTCCATCCTATGAGTGGGGGTGGTAGTAGTGGTAGGCATCCAGCCCCCCCTGGCTAAGGGTGGTAGTAGTGGTAGGCAACCAGCCCCCCCTGGGTGAGGGTGGTAGTAGTGGTAGGCATCCAGCCCCCCCTGGCTAAGGGTGGTAGTAGTGGTAGGCATCCAGCCCCCCTTGGGTGAGGGTGGTAGTAGTGGTAGGCATCCAGCCCCCCTGGCTAAGGGTGGTAGTAGTGGTAGGCATCCTGCCCCCCTGGCTAATGGTGGTAGTAGTGGTAGGCATCCTGCCCCCCTGGGTAAGGGTGGTAGTAGTGGTAGGCATCCTGCCCACCCTGGGTAAGGGTGGTAGTAGTGGTAGGCATCCTGCCCCCCTGGCTAAGGGTGGTGGTAGGCATCCAGCCCCCCTGGGTGAGGGTGGTAGTAGTGGTAGGCATCCAGCCCCCTGGCTAAGGGTGGTGGTAGGCATCCAGCCCCCTGGGTGAGGGTGGTAGTAGTGGTAGGCATCCAGCCCCCCTGGCTAAGGGTGGTGGTAGGCATCCAGCCCCCCTGGGTGAGGGTGGTAGTAGTGGTAGGCATCCAGCCCCCCTGGCTAAGGGTGGTAGTAGTGGTAGGCATCCTGCCCCCCTGGGTGAGGGTGGTAGTGGTGGTAGGCATCGAGCCCCCTGGCTAAGGGTGGTGGTAGGCATCCAGCCCCCCTGGGTGAGGGTGGTAGTAGTGGTAGGCATCCTGCCCCCCTGGGTGAGGGTGGTAGTAGTGGTAGGCATCCTGCCCCCTGGGTGAGGGTGGTAGTGGTGGTAGGCATCCAGCCCCCCTGGCTAAGGGTGGTGGTAGGCATCCAGCCCCCCTGGGTGAGGGTGGTAGTAGTGGTAGGCATCCTGCCCCCCTGGGTGAGGGTGGTAGTGGTGGTAGGCATCCAGCCCCCCTGGCTAAGGGTGGTGGTAGGCATCCAGCCCCCCTGGGTGAGGGTGGTAGTAGTGGTAGGCATCCTGCCCCCCCTGGGTGAGGGTGATAGTAGTGGTAGGCATCCTGCCCCCCTGGGTGAGGGTGGTAGTGGTGGTAGGCATCCAGCCCCCCTGGCTAAGGGTGGTGGTAGGCATCCAGCCCCCCTGGGTGAGGGTGGTAGTAGTGGTAGGCATCCTGCCCCCCTGGGTGAGGGTGGTAGTAGTGGTAGGCATCCAGCCCCCCTGGCTAAGGGTGGTAGTAGTGGTAGGCATCCTGCCCCCCTGGGTAAGGGTGGTAGTAGTGGTAGGCATCCAGCCCCCCTGGCTAAGGGTGGTAGTAGTGGTAGGCATCCTGCCCCCCTGGGTAAGGGTGGTAGTAGTGGTAGGCATCCTGCCCACCCTGGGTAAGGGTGGTAGTAGTGGTAGGCATCCTGCCCCCCCTGGCTAATGGTGGTGGTAGGCATCCAGCCCCCCCTGGGTGAGGGTGGTAGTAGTGGTAGGCATCCAGCCCCCCTGGCTAAGGGTGGTAGTAGTGGTAGGCATCCTGCCCCCCTGGGTAAGGGTGGTAGTAGTGGTAGGCATCCTGCCCCCCTGGGTAAGGGTGGTAGTAGTGGTAGGCATCCTGCCCCCCTGGCTAAGGGTGGTGGTAGGCATCCAGCCCCCCTGGGTGAGGGTGGTAGTAGTGGTAGGCATCCAGCCCCCCAGGGTAGGGGTGGTGGTGCGCATTCAGGCCCCTGTGTGCATATGTGGCATTGGTGATGGGCATCCCGCCCCTATGGTGCTGCTGTTGCTGGTGTAAGTATATTCTGCATCCCTCTGTGTGTGTGTGATGTGTCGTGTACGTGTTGTATGTGTTTTGTGGTTGGTGTCTGGCTTACCTTCTGCGCCGTACGCGTCCGTGCCTGTTCCGGTAGTAAATGTAGAATATTGGTATGATCGGGACGAAGGGATTCATGGTTGGTTCGTGTCGTTCGTCCTTCTCGTTGCTTCGCGTCGTCCTCGTCGCTTTGCCTCGTCCTCGTCGCTTCGCGTCGTCCTCGTCGCTGGCGTGTTCGTCTCGGAGCCGTGGATCGTGTTGTGGCGTGAATCGGAGCTTATGTGCGCCTCTCCCGGATGCTTTGACGTGCCGTGCGTAGCGACGGGTTCGGCGCGTACGGAAAGCGCATCGTACTCGTTCGGCCGGACGGAGCTGCATTTTCCCTTCCGTGCGACTCGATTCAGCGTTTCCGGATTCGCCTCGGTCGGGGAACAGGACCTGGTTTGGGTGAGTACGGCTCGGCCGGATTCTTTGCTGTTGTGCGCATCGTACTTACTCGTTCGGTGTGCTGTACGGATCGGTCGGGAAACAGGCTTTCGCATGGCTTTTTTCCCGACCGAATGGTGTTGGGTGCGCCTCCGACCGAGATCGGAATCGGCCCCTAAGGGTTCAATGACCTCGGGTTAGTATGTGGGAGCCATATAAGACAGTAGCACGTGGCCACCTAATCGTACACACTGTAGGCAAGAAGAGGGAAAGAGGATGGGCCTCTAGGGAGTCTGAGGAAAAGATATCGGTCTAAGAAGCACAATATGTGGTACAACCAAATGAGAGGTCGGCTTCCCAAATAGAATCCACAACAGAAGAAGCTGGCACATCAGGAAGCCAGGTCCATATTCAGAGCCAAACAATGTAGATTATATGAAATGGGAAACAAAGCAGAAAATCTGCTAGCGTGGCTGGCACAGAGAAAGGAGGGCTGATGGTGGGTGCTGAGACTAACGACAGAACACGGCGACATAGTGGAGACAGCCCTGGGGATAGCACAAGCCTTAGCAGATCGTTTAAAAGAGCTCTACACCCAGTGATGGGACAAAGTCGATCACGGCAGCTGGATGACTTCCTCAAAGACATCCCGATAATGCCATTCTGGAGGGATGCATAAAAATCCCATGGAGGTGACCTACAAGAGGTAGAGATGGCAGAGGCCCTGGCACAACCAAAAGGGAGAAAGCGCCAGGAAGTCCAAATGGCCTGCCATTGGAGTTCTTTCAATGTGTAGAAAGACATGTGGTGACACAAATCCGAACAAACTTTATGGTTGGGGGGATTGACTGTTGTCCTTTGATAGGCAAACATAGTCTTAACCCATAAGCAAGGTAAGCCCCCTGAGTTCTGTTCATCACACAGACCAATCTCTCTACTCAATATGGAGATGAAGGTCCTGCCATAGGTGCTGGAAAATCGCCTGCTGCAAGTGATCCATACTATTGAAGCCCCGGATCAATCAGGCTTCATGCCCTGCAGGTCAATCAGACACACCATTAGGTGCCTTTTCGGCTGTCTAGTCCAGGTGGGTTGACTGCGGGAGCCAGCGGCATTGCTGGCGCTGGGCACTGCCAAGGACGTTGATTCTTTAGAATGACCATACCTGATGGCTCTACTGGAACGGATGTGCTTTGGCCTATCCTTTCGGGCATGGATTTGCCTCCTGCACGTATGCCCCAAGGCCCGCGTCAGGGTGAAATGTACGTTATCGGCAGAGTTCAACTTGAGGAGAGGAACGAGACAAGGATGCCCCCTGTCCCCACTCCAATTCGCTTTCACGCTAGAATCAATAGCAAATTGGATACACAGAGATGCCCTGATACGTGGACTTTGCTGGGAATACAAGTGAGAGGATGTTGTCTCGCTATATGTGGATGATGTCCTCTTATACCTAACTGAGCTAGAAAGCGCCATAGATAGAGTATTGGAGATCTTTGAAATTTTTGGTTCATTTTCTGGGGTAAGAATAAACTGGGCTAAATCCCGTCTTTACCCACTGGCGGGATGGACGCCCAGGGAGGATTGTCATTGTCCAATTCCCACTGAAGAGTGTGGGTTCTGATACCTGTACATGTATGTGACCAGAAACCAACAGATCTTTCATGATAACAAACTGGGCAGGCTACTAGACGACTACAAGAGAGAAGTGGGACTTTAGCGGAGACTACCCTTATCCCTGCTAGGTTGAGCAGCACTCTTCAACATGATATGCGTGCCCAAATTCCTGTATGCCCTGCAGATTTGCCTCTTTGAGATTTTGGATAGTTTCTTCAGATGGGTTGAGGCCACAAAGGCTACTATTGTGGGATGGTAAGCCCCAAAAATAGCACTGTCGTATTGAACAGGAAAGTATTCAATGGGGGTATCACGCTACCAATTGCAGACTATATTGCTGGGAGACTCAGTTGGTAATTATCAATGATTGGTCATTTGCAGAACAAAGGGAGCCCTCTCTGGCAGCAGACAGAAGGGGAACGGAACCAAGCGGCTACAACAGGCAGTGATATGGCATGGGGAAACTGATGACATTGCCATCCCCCAGCACAATGGTAATGAAGGCTTGGAGGGAGGCCACAAAGCATATTGGTTGGCAGGGCATTCTCACCCTGGAAACACGCCTCGGGATGCTGAAACATTAGCGCCACTACAGTGAGTCGAGGGCTGTAAAAAATGGCATGTTATGGGGATATCGAACCTGGGGAATGTGTGGACCACAGAGGGTCTGATAACCTTTGAGGAGCTCCAAACACAGTATGAACTAGCAGGGAGCCAATGGCTGTGTTATATACAAATCAGGTACCTCCTACGCAGTTATATAGACACAACCGAAGAGATTACAGAGGAGAGCTGCCTAGAGTTTAGAGCACTATGCACCCATAACATAGGCACGTCATCTCAGCAATATATAACACAATATTAACCAATAGCACCTCAGCACTCACAACACTGAGAAACAGATGGGAGAGAGATCAATGCAGGTTAAAGGATGTTGAATTGGAGGAGGCATGTCTCTAAACCCGGGATGTGGCAAGAAGGTCAAACTTCAGGTTAATCCACCTCAAAATACTCCACAGGGCATACTTAACTAGAACACAGCTTTTTTCTTCAAACAGAGACCCAACAGACACATATTCAAGGGGATGCACACAACGAGGCACATTGCTGCACACACTGAGGGAATGTTCAAAGTTTGGCCCCTTTTGGAAAGAGATCCGATCCAGATTAACTGAGGTCCTAGAAACCCCATTGAAATTTGCACCCAAACTGATAACGCTTGACATCTGGGGGGAGGAAACTCTGGATAAACCCAGATCTGTGACTGGTAGTGAATGTTTGATTTGTTCAGCATTCCGTCCATCATCTGTTTTGTCGCCTTAAGTGGGAAAGGCATGCCCAGACATGGGTCCCGTGCTCACTGTGTCACTGGATTCAAACTAGTGTGGCTGATGCAGGGAGGACCTGGCCTGGCAGTTCGGGCTGGACTGTTCCCATGGGGAGCAGGGTCAAGACTGATTTTTATATGGCTGGGTTCAAACTGGGGTGGGAAAGTGAGGAACAAAATGATGGCTTAATCCAGACCTGTAACTAGTGGTAAATGCTTGATTTGTTCAGCATTCGTTCCTCATCTGTTCTTCAAACATTGGATAAATACACCCTTTTATTCTGCAACGTAGCTAAAATAGTGGCCATTCCGAGGGTAGATGTTTGGGAAGCTAACGTGGACTGGTGCATGGGGGCGGAGGAACAGGTCTACAAGACACAGGCCTGCCCAAACAAGTTCACAAAAATCTGGGGAAAATGAGGAGCGTGGATTGATGACATGGTCTGAGAACTCGGGGGGAGGAGTCCAGGGGGTTCCAAAAGTATTATTGAGCCAATTCCTGTGGAGGCCCGCAAGAAGGAGGGAACAAGCAACCAACCATGACTTAGTCAAGGAAGGACACCCAGAATCAGGGAAGCAAGGAGCAACAATGTCTCAGATGAGGGGAGATTATGTGATTGCTGACCAAATGTCCTCACAGTTGGGGGGGGGGGCAGGGGAGTGGGGCTCTTAAGGGTCATTGGTGTGTTGTACTTACAAAAATCAATAAAATATATAAAAAAACATTAGACACTGCCATGATGGGGGAAGAGGAGCAGCAAATGAAGAATTGGGGAATAGAATGGATGGAACAGCTACAGATGCCCATGGGGGCTAACTCCTTGAGTTTCCTGCACCCATACGAGACTAGCAAGATAAAATACCCTCCCGGGTACTCATCACAACTCCTCTTGCCTAGCACCCTGATTTACTCCTGTATTATAGCCTAGATCTAAGGTCTCCTTTGCCATAGCCATCAGTGCGGCAAGGGACTAGTTTAATGGCACACAGTCGCTCCATACAAACATCAAAGCAGCTCTTAAGCACACATTCAATTTTAGTAACCAATTTATGCAAAAAGTAATCATTCACTTCTTCATTTCTTTTGAACCCCTTTTGGCAACTTTCATGAGGTGGCAAGCGGCCTCTGTGGCCTTAGCAGCTACAGTCGAGGTTGTGCCGTACTCATTCTTTTTGGGTCCCTTTCTAGATTATCAGGAAGACGGTCTCGTGCATGTAAACCAAGCTCCTCTTCCATGGTTGTAATTTCCTCACTAACAGCCCCCAGAGCAGAAGTAAAAAATGGCATTATAGAAGTCTTACTTTGGGCACCTTGGAGACTCATTAGAATTATTATTGGGAGCAGTAGACTTATGTTTCCCCATCCTGGAAGGATCACTAAATGTGAGGTTAAAGAAAGGTGGCTTGGTCCGGTCTTGGTCAGACACAGATGGGTGCAGATGGGCCTTTCTTGGCCCGGTATTCCCCGGGCACAGGCGTCAGGCAAGGAGGTGTGCTATAAGCATGATAGATCCTCCTCCTGCCACACCACAACCTGCAGGAATCTGGGATTTGAAGTCCAGCAGAAGCCAAGGTTTCAAGACTTCTTGCACTGTCTGGAAATGAGGCATGTTATAAGCAAGATAGCCCCTTCTCCTGCCACACCAGTCTCCAATGGGATTATGGGCTTTGAAGTCCAGCAGCAGCCAAAGTGTCAAGTCGTCCTTCGCTGCAAAGCAGTGAGGCTAGCTGTAAGCATGAAAGCTCCTCCTCCTGCCACACCAAAACCAGCGGAATCCTGTGTTTTGAAGTCCAGCAGCAGCCAAAGTGCCAAGATGCCCCATACTGTGGGGCAATGAGGTTCACTACAAGCGCAATAGCCCTCCTTCTTCCACAGCAGAACCAGTGAGATCCTGGGCTTTAAAGTCCAGCAGTAGCCCAGGGGTCCAGGTGTCCTGCGCTGCAGGGTAATGAGGCGCGCTATTAATGCCATATACCCTCCTTCTGCCACACTAGAACCAGCAGAAACCTTGGCTTTGAAGTTCAGCAACGGAGAAAGTGTCAAGGCACGCCATACTAAGCATGATAGCCCCTCCTCCTGCCACACCAGAACCAACGGGATCCTGGGCTTTGAAGTCCAGCAGCAGCCAAAGTGTCAAGCCTTCCCAATCAACTAAAAAAGCATGATCAGGTTTTGTGTCACATTAAATCAGGCTGAAAGAAGTACAAATTGAAAATCACATGATATTCCTACACACAAGATGTGTAATTAATTAAAAATTACACATATTACACTGCTCACCTTTTTTCTATTGTCATTGCACAGGAATTTGTACTCAATGGTGTACGATTTCACAAAAATATGGCTGCATGGACCTTGTGCTATAGCACAATGCTTAGTGTTGTGATAAACTGACACTTTTTTGCACGACGCACCAATGACATCATCAGTGTGCAACTCTTACTTGTGAGAGTTGTAGTAAATATAGGGGTAGGTGTCTGGACCGTTGGTATGGGAGCACCCTCTTTGATGGTCTTTCAGGTACACGAGTTGATGATTTTTCCGGTAGGTGAGTGTGTGGAGCTTTATGTGTGATAAAAAAGGCTTTGAACATGACCTTCTGAGTAACTGGAAACTAGAGTAGTAAAACATTGTAGGGGAGGTCTAGTCTATCCATCCATGAGCTATTAATAAGTACCTTATTTTTTTATTGAAGATCAGTGTGAATGGAACTCACAAACTCCTATTTCCTGGGGCTAACTTTAGAGGTGATCATCAGGGCAGATGTTTTCATGTTGAGTACAGAAAAATAACTCGATACCTCAGAAATGTAATATCTAAATATATCTTTTCCAGGGCTTCTTCCCTGCAGCTCCCAACCCAACCCTTCCCCTCGACAGGCCACTCTGACAGTCTGTGAACTACAAAGCAGACTCAGTGGTGCCTGTAGGTAGGCCATATTTAGCATTGAATTGATCCTTGTATATAATGGAGCAGACAGTGGAGCTTACAAAATACTGAAGCCACAAGTTGTATATCTCCTGTTCAGTTTGTGTTCAAGATGATCATCGTTAGATGATTTGCTTAAAGCATTCTCTCTGTTTCACTAAGAGCCTGCAGATTCTAGAGCCACAATATTAGTCCTTGCTGAGAGGGTGTCTCAATTACAAACTTAGATAACTGGTCCAGGGATGCCAGGAGAGAGGAGTCCTTTTGATATACCATTAGGCAGATTTGTTCTGCTCATTCCCCAAATACTGGCCTGGCTTCTGTTAGTTATTTGCCTGTAGCACCAAATATTTCTGTCACGATTCCCATGCACGTCCCGTTAGCAGCTCCAGAGAGATTCACAGAGGGGACCCGATTAACATTCAAGTGTTTCTAATGCAAGTTAAGTTGGATTTCATGTGTAGAGTCACAGCATTTCCCAATGCTCAGCCTCATACAGCATTTTTAATCTCTAACTTGGCTGGTGACGTGACTTTGTGGACTGTGCCTTCGGCTTGGCAGGACAATCTAGTACTATATAACTGGAAGCCTTTGTGTCTGAGTTCAGAAAAGTGTTCTGTAGAAGAACAGTCACCTCATCAGCAGACAGGGAGCTATTTGAACTGCATAGCAGTAAACTTGATTTAGCTACTTATCTCATGCACTTTTGGCCTGAGGGGAAATGCAGTCTTATTTTACTAGGGGTACAAAGATTAATTAAAAGATGTACTAGTGCAGATTGACAACCAGTCAACTAAGTGCACTGACTTGATTAAACTTATGTCTTTTATGGTAGATTCTGGAGCAACCAGGAACTTTGTACATGTTTGTGTAGTTAAAAATCTACGTATCCCTATGATTTCCCAAAAATCTCCAGAACTCATGCGAGCGGTGGATAGGTCTCTTCTTTCTTCGGGCCCAAATACCTCCCATACTGTATTAGAGGGTCTCCTTTATGAGGTAGATCAAACTGTGCACAGGGAGAAACTGCAATATAACATTATAAATTAGTCTCAGTATGGTTTAATTCTCGAGATGCTTTGTCTCCCGCAACACAATCCTTCCATTTTTGGGTTGATTGTACAATTCAATGTACAGCTAACTTCTGTGTTCAGAATTGTTTCTCAGCTATAATGGATAAATTAAGTCCTGTCATGTCTCTTACTCATGACCTTTCTTTGGACACAGCTACTAAAAAATCATTGATTCTAGATAGAATTCACTCATTGTTTGCCAATGTATTTAGCAAAGAGCAGGCTGAAACATTGACCACTCATCGACAATATGATTGCCAGATTGATTTGATCACCAGAGCAGACGTGCCATGCATTTGCATTTATGCCCTCAAGGAGAGTGATAACACACCTTTACAAATGTCTTTAGACAAATATCTGGTGAATGTTTTTTATTTGAATGTCAACGTTTCCTGCAGCTCCTACACTGTTTTTCTTTCCAAAAGCAAATAGGGAGCTGCAAATCTGCACAGATTAAAGTACACTTAATACATTTCAAAGTGAAAAATGTATATCTTTTGCAACAAATCTCTGTTCTCTTAGATCAAGTAAAAGGAGCTTCCATCTACACCAAATTAGACCTTAGTGGGGTGTATCACTTGGTGAAAGTCAGGGAAGGCGACAAATGGAAGACAGCCTTCAAGATGTGTTATGGATGAGACTTAGTTGTTTGAAGCTTAATGCTGGTAAGACCGAGGTCCTCATCCTCGTCAGTCAACCTTCTATCTGGTCTACGGCATGGTGGCCTGATTCCCTGGGCATTCTACAAATCCCCAAGTCTAAAGTAAAAAATCTAGACATGTCTTTTGACTCAAAGCTATCTTTTGATAATCAAACCACGAGCCTTGTGGGACAATGCCTTGAGATTTTAAAAATCCTGAAAAAAATCCTTATCATCCTATGAGAGACAGCCAGGAAGACAGTGGTCCAGTCTGTGATTATGTCACGTCTGGACTACTTCAATGTCCTATATCAAGGGGTATCTCAGGCGAGATTGATGAGACAGCAACACATACAGAACATGGCAGCCCGGCTGCTACTCAATCTGCCCAAACTTGCTCCTTCAGCACCAGCCCTGGAGAAGTTGCACTGGCTTCCATTGAAGGAGCGGGTTTCCTTCAAAGCTTTGTTTGTTGACAGCAAGACAGTTGAGGTGGACTTTATTCTTTGCAGGATCTGACTTTATTATTACCTTTTGACCCCAAGCAGGTAATAGGAAAGCTGATGCCCTCACAAGACAGGATGGCTCTGAAAGTAAATGTTAAGATGCACCTCATTTCATCATCAATCTTCAAAAAGTGACTTGTTCAATTGATTCCAATTTGTTTCTAGACACTGTTTGTCAATCATTTGAGCAGCCTAAATGGCAAAATCTGTTAAACCAAGATTAATATTGTTCATTCTTCAGGGTCTCCCTATACAGGCTCAAAGTTATTTTTTATCTTCGAAAGCCTTTCAAACATCTGTGCTTCAATGATGTCATGATAATCCCACTGCAAGTCATCCAGCATGTGAAACAACTTTCTTTTTAGTTCTGAGATCATTTTAGTGGCCTCAGTGCAAAATTATTTTAAAACATTTTTTGATCAGTGTGGACCACTCTAAATCAGAGCATTGTTGCCGCCACTGCTGCCCCAAATTTGCATTTGGAAAGTATTTTAGTAGATTTTATTGTGACTATATCCCCAGAATTATGATAACTGCAGTCTTGGTAGTGGTCTGACGGAGTTAGCCCATTTTGTAGCTTTAAAAAAAATCCTCACTGTAGTACACATGGTACATTTTTTGCTACAGCATGCAGTCTAACTACACTAAATACCCACAACCATTATATCAGATTTTAGAGTACAATTTACCTTATGCTTTTGACAGAAATGGTGCTCAATTTTACATGTAACACCAACTTTATCCACTAGTTATCATTAGGTCCTGGAGAAGTGTTAATAAAGCCAGAGTAATCGGAGTAATTTTAGTGCTTTTTTGTCATTCTTGTGACCCAAAATGACCAAAAATTATATGATTACACCACCTTCCATAATTTAGAGGAATTTGGGGCACAAATTCCTACTGCAAGAGCACAGGAACAGAATGCAAATGGCTGCTGACTGCTGCTGTTCGTGTTCTGTTGCATTTAGCGCTATTTTCTTTGCGCAAAATGCATGCTCGGTTCCATTTTGGATGCAAGGGTGCATTTTGCTCTATGAAAATATGGCTAATTGCAGGTTTATACTCATCACGTAATTCTGCGTGCTCTTACAAAATTGTGCTGTAATTTCTCGTAATTACACTACAGTAAATTAATCGAGTTGCTCCCACTCCAGTTATCATATGCAGGGGGATATTCTCAAGAACGTGTGATAATCATCGTCAAAATAGGTTAACGCAATTTTATACATCGCGGGAAAATAACGCTGTGTTAACATCGTATTCCCAACACGGCGTTAACATGTGATAGTATCCCGATAACGCGTCAAATGTCCACGATAAAATCACCGGGACGGCGATAAAAATCCAAAGGCGAACGTGAAAAAAGTTGCGATGGGCCAACCGCGATAAAAAAATCAGCGATAAGCTGCGCCAGGCCTGCAATTCACACACGTCAGGAGGGAAAAATCACTATAAAAGCCTGAAGAAAAAAACACAAACAAAACCAAAAAAACTGCGAAACACAATGGAGAAAGCCGGAGCAAGTACAGACGACAACCAGAACCCCACAAGCCCCACGGAGGACCAGCCTGGGACCTCGGGGTCAGGGAAGGGCAAGGAGAAGAAAAAGAGGAAGACGCGGTTCAGTCCGCAGGAAAACAGGATCCTGATAACGGAGGTGATAGAACACCATCAACAACTGTTCGTCACCTCCACTGTGTCATTGGCAACAAAAAATGGAATATGGCAGTCCATCGTGGACAAGGTGAATGCAGTCGGAGTGCTGAAGAGGACAATGGTGTCCACAGTCATCAGTGTGGAGACGGTGGCAGGAGTTGGGGGACCGGACACTGCTCAACATGACCTGACACAACAGCAACAGGGTGAATAACGACCAGGGACTGGGGGGACGGGGGGAGATGGGCACAATGGAACACATATACAATTAAGTATAGCACAGTGCACACCCACAATGACTCTGGATCATGTCCCTGAACCCCTTGGCACACTGCAGCACACCTAGAAACAGCAAGTAGGCCCCCGTCGACTATGTGCCCAGAGGGGGCCCTTCCCACACATCACCAATCTCACAACCAACCCATGCACATGTGCCAAACCCAGTAAAGCGGCGTGTCTGTGAGCCACACTGACAATGCAAGTGACACTGCATGACGGATAGCATGGCTGCAGTCAATATATCATGACATCTTACATGCCACGACACTGAGGAGGCTGAGTGTGGACCACATCCGTAAAGGAGCAGGCCACACTCTGACACATCCACAAACAACCCCTGACGTCAACAACACATCTGCGGACAAACCATGCCCCAGAGTTCCAAATCCCACCAAGAGCCCAATTTACCCAAGTATGCAACATCTCAGCACTGTATAAGCACAGAAGTCAAAGGCCCACCGCCTGGAAGGGATAAGGGGCAGCAAAATCAGAGCTGCATGGGCGACACACCCAAAATGCAGCACACACACACATAACAATCAGAGCACATCAACTGTGACAACAATGTGGTACAAACTGCAACACGTTCACAACAGAACAGAGGACACAACTGGTGCCGCTTGTGTGTAGAAACCGGCCAATCACATTTGGCATAGCAGGGAAATGTGAGATGAAAATGTACAAGTACAAACACACATCCGTGATGTTGTCGATATGTCCAATGTCCCGCATCAAATAGGCAGCTCCTCCCAAACAGTCACAATGCACATTGTCATGCAGTCTGTATGTAAACCTGTACAATGCGTCAACATACATGTGAACACAATGTTAAACTGCATCTCCCCTTCACATTGCAGAGGGAGTATCAACACCTCCTGCAGAGCAGACCGAACATCTCTACACTGATGACGAAGAGGACCTCCCCACCTTCGACACCGACGCCCTCCAAGAGCTCATGGACAGCTTCGATACCCCACCTCCAGGAGCAGGGCAGCCCAGCTGCATCGAGGAGACCCCACCCTCTGCACAGACCACACAGCAGGAAGCACCCACCACCCCGGCTGTCTCCCAGTACCCCCACAAACAACACATGGCCTTCCAACGCCTTGTGTTAGCGGGCCAGGAGAAGATGGCTGAACAGGTGCAGGTGGGGTTCGACCTCATGGCAGCCAAACTAGATGCCATACGTGGGTGTCTAAGTCCCATAAGGGACCACTTACAGTCCCTAACGGACACCCACAGTCCGCTCCATGCTCTCCAACGATCTATGGCTGACATCGCTGGAGTCCTGACTCAGAGACAAGAACAACTGTCTAGTCAGAGTGGCTCCAGCGATGTCAGCCGGGAGTTTGAACACATGCGGAGGATCATGGAGAAAAGGGAGCGGATGCAGGCGGAAAGAATGGCTGCTACGGCTGCACACCAGCGAGATGTAGCTGGGATCTACCATGCCCTGCAGACCCTCATCATGGCATTGCTGCCACAAGGCCTGGCGCCGATGAATGCTGCTGCTGCCTCTACATCCACATCTCCGCCCCCTGATGTGTCAGTGCCTCACAGTGCGGCAGACAATCCACCTCCGGCCCCTGATGTGTCAGTGCCACACAGCGATGCAGGCAAAACACCCCCACCCACATGTGAGGCACATGAAACATCAGAGGATGAAGATGCGGATGATTCTGCCATAGTGGAAAGGAGGAAGCGGTAGCATTCATCTCCACCATATGGCCTGTTTCTGCTTGGTTCTGCCCTCTGCATCATCACCTTCCACTGTCCCCCGATACACTCTGCGACACTCACCTTGGACCTCGACATGGACTGCCATATTCTGTTTGGTTACCAATGACACAGCAATCAGACTGCGGACTGAACTCTTCCTCTTCCGATGAACTTGTCATTCCCTGAAGGACTCTGACTGGCCCTCCACGGGGCAACAATGTAAAGTGGGGTTTGCATGGCCCTGTACTGCTCCAGCTTCAACACTCCACTGAATGTGAATAAAACATTCAAATTCACACAGATGTGTCATGTCCATGATCATTCAATTATGAAAGTATGGATGAATGTAGGGTCAGTGATTCCCCCTTACGTCCATGTTGCTCATGTCGTGGGACTCGAGTCACAGGGTGCAACATTGCCGATTGCGGTCCGGGTGGCACCGACACCACGACAGAGACACACGCATTGGTTACTTTCTTGTCCAGCTCAGAACTGAACCACGCCCAGAGCCCCGGGCTCATTGTTCACACCCCTACGCTGGACCGGCATACGCCAGCCCAGCCCACTCCGCTTACGCTTACAAGGGGGACGGCAAAGCTACATGTCCCAGGTCTTCCCTGTAGTGATCTGCTGATCACTGGTCTAGTTGTCAGCATGCCACAGCCACTCCCTGAGGGCTGGTTTATACCCACACCACACCCATCCAGCACAGGCGTCACAGGACATGTGACCCTGCCAATAAAAGGGGCCTACCACATCACATTCTCCACTGCCAGAGGTGACATGATGGCGTCCGCACCACGAGACTCAATCATGAAGGGGCCATGACTTGCGTTGCACAGAGTTGGTGGCACCCGAGGCACTGCGGCTGGCACGAGGCCTACCACCACGGGACGATGACTTGCGTTGCACAGAGTTGGCGGCACACGAGGCACTGCGGCCGGCACAAGGCCTACCGCCACGGGACAATGACTTGCGTTGCACAGAGTTAGTGGCACCCGAGGCACTGCGGCAGGCACGAGGCCTACCGCCACAGGACGATGACTTACGGTGCACTGAGGTAGGGGCACCTGAAGAGCTGAGCGGGTGTGCAGCCTGCGATGATGCCTAGACCTCGATACGCCGTCCTGCCAATCAAGATTCGATTTGGATTGGGAGCCCTGCTAGACCGCAGTGTACGCCGAAGGCAGCTGGCAGCACACACATGACTCCGCGGTGTGGTGCCGCAGGCTGCGCTGGGGGCCTGTGGCGTGGAAACCAGCGACCGGCTGAGGAGGTTGCACCGGCACGTGGTGGGCCCTCTTGGAGACACGCCGGTGGCGGCAGGTGAGCATTGAGGCCTGGGTGCGCAGGGGCGGCCAGTCATCGCAGGGCGGCGGACCGGTCTGGGGACCAGGGATGGGGTGCAGCAGGCGTACAGGATTGCGCAGGCACCACCGGTCATGGCGGCGGCCTCGTGGTTGGGTGGGGTTCGCCGCCCTGGCGGACACGACCCTGCATGCGATGACGAGATGTGCGCGGGTTGGCTTGGGATGTAGCCACCTCGTCTCCAGTATCAATCTGGCCGTTGGAGGTGGTCGGCCACGTGTGTGTAGGCCTATGGACAGGATATGTCAGACACAGAGACACACGCAGTAGTTACTTTGGTGGCCATCCCGGAACTGAACCACGCCCAGAGCCCCGGGCTATTCGTTCACGACATACGCCGGCCAAGGCCACTCCGCTCATGCTTACAGGGGGGGACGACAATGCTTCGTGTGGTCATAACCTTCCTTTTCTTTCCTATGAAGGTTACGACCACACAGACTTCTGTTACAGTGTTTTTGTGCAGGATTTATCATGCCTGTCAGCATTCCGGTTTGTCCAAGTGCAATACACTGTGCCAGATTACGTTTGTGGCTATATGGACGCTTGACCATTGTCACCATTTATCCAACAGGTTTCGGAATGCTGACTTTTGGAATATGGAATTGTATTGGGGAGTTCCCGCAGCTTTTGCAGTTTATTGAATCCACACGTTGCCCTGATGAAGTTCCCCGTTGGGAATGGAACGCGTTGGCTGAGCTTTTCGTATTGTTGATTTATGTATTTGTATTAAAGAACTGTTTTTACACTACTGTTGACTACTGGACTTCATGACCTGGCACACCCCCATTTCAGTGTGTACAATCTTGGATCTGGAGCACAGAGGCGTCAGGCAACGGCTGGCGTTGGGGTTGGTTGCGCAGGTACACTACGAATTGGAACTTGCGTGTGGTGCGGATACAGGGGCCCGCCGTTGCTTTTGTGGACATGCATCCAAAACAGGTGTGGGGAACTTTGATAGGGCTGGCTGTGAGACTCCTCCGACTCTGGCAGTTGTCGGTTGGAAGGTACCAGGGGCCAACAGGTGCAGCACAGCCAGCAGCTTGGTCTGCGGAGGGATGTTGGTTCTCTGCTGTGTTGGTACTGTCAGCCTGTGGGCAATGTGGGTCAGGATGCGGGGGATGGATGTCCTTTTGGGCCTGTGGTGGGCAATGGCATCCTCTGGCCTTGAGTGTCTGCGGCTGGTGCGTTTTAGGAACTCCGCTGTCTTCTTCTGCGCTGCCTAGGTGGTAGTCCGAGGGGGGGGGTGTTGGGGGTGGCGGCGGTGGGTGTTGTGGCCCTCTTGGGTCTCCAAGCAGCATGATCATTGGCTCCATGGCATCTGTTGGTGCTCAGATGTGGCTCTGGGCTGGGCTCCCTTTCTGCTGCAGGTTGTCGTCCTACTTAGCACCAGTACTAGGTAGGTGTTAGATCCCTGCTGCTAACACGCCTTATCGCCTGTTTTTGGATCGCTTTGCCGATCTGGCTGGTCGTTGAGAATATCGCGAAGTGGTATTTTCGTGTGTTTTTGCACGGGTACGCCTACTCTGCATATCATTAGCGTTAGTTGTCGCTCTCATCCGTGGCGATGTTTTTTGCGGCAGCTATCGCTGGGTAACTGGCGATTTTGGCAGTTTGCACCAGCTTGAGAATAGGGCGACAAATCTATCGCAACTTTTGCAGCGCTAAAGTGCCGATAAGTCGGTGATGAGTCCTTGAGAATATGCCCCGCAGTCTGATGGCCAGAGTAAATGGATGAAGCAGACTTGCAATGTTATGGGTTCAAGAACTCGGCTTTTAGGTGCATCTTCTCTGGCTTCTGAAAATTGCCTACAACAATGCTTGCCATTGATCTACAGGTTTTTCACCTTCTTTTAGCATTTTCAGATTTCATCCTAGATTATTACAATTAACGTTTCAGAGGCAATCTCAAGTACCTGCTTCTACATGCAGGATTCAGGATATTTATAAAACATTTAATAAAATAATAGACAGCTTAACTTGAGCTAAAAGTGAATACAAGAAACAGGCAGACAACATCATCAGGTAGGACCAGAGTTTTTGAAAGGAGATTGTGTATAGCTTCAACATGTAATTTAAAATTCAAACAGCCAAACACATTTTATCCTAGTTTATCCTAGGACCTTACACTGTGGTAAAAAGATTGGGTTCATTAACTTACAAGTTAATGCAACCTCATACCTTGAAAATGCATCCAGTACTTCATACCTCTCTGTTAAAACTGGCTAAGTCTGCATAACAAAGCAAACCATCTCTAATTCTGGCTCAAGGAGAGCTGGAATATAAGTAGATAACAATTCTAGATTCCAAGTACCCAAAAGGGAAACTGTGGTATTTAATATCCTGGTCTAAATATGGACCAGGGGAATGCTCTTGGGTACCAGCTAGTGCTGTTCATGCTCTTGTACAAACCTTTCATACATTGAATCCCTTGTGCCCTAGCCCAGGAGGATGACATGGGAGGGGGGAGACCTGTCAGGAGTCAAACACTGATGACACAAGAAGTACAGGAAAGATATTCCATGAAATTGCAACCTTATGAAAGAATATGTCTAATGGAGCTGCAGAGATAAGGAATTTTGATCAGCAGAAAGACATGTTGCGAGAGGAAACACCTTGGCCCAAGATGGGCAAAATCCTGGTGGAGCTGTCATAGCTCTGTGTAGAACATGGGAACTACAAGTCTTAGGAAGGTTTGCATTACCTACATCTTGGCTGGATAATGCTATAAAAGAGACCACACCGAAAACACAGATGCTCAGTATTAGTCATCCTTTTCTGGTGAAAGAACTGTTGAATATTGGCTCATGCTGACATTAAGAAGCCAGAGACCAGAGTGAGCAGACATATTTGAGGCCGCAATAAAGGAGCAAGAAGCTGCAAGCATAGTCTGAGTTTGCAGATTGATATGGGGTAGGGGCATCAGTGAAGCAATAAATTTAATTTGATTTATTCCAAACATTGTGAGCCAAGAGAGTTGTTTATTTAGACATATGACAAACATGCATTTCATTTAAGGAAACCAATTAAATTATACAAGCTTGACCTTGTCAAGAGCATATGCTTGACTCAAAGATTAAGCCTTGCATGTGTAAGTGCATATAGCCGGTACAGTCCAAATGAGTCATTAAATCATTCATGGTTCTTCTGATCATTCTGTCTCTTACTTCAATACCTATGGTAATTGTACAGGAAATACATGCCAACAAGTGCAGACATTCCTGTACGCATTCATTAATTTGGCCAATTTGGCCTCACCAAATGGCTTCGGCGACTCAAGATAAGGTTGGGACCGATTTCAATTATGGCAATGCTGCATTTGAATGTTTAACCTGTCAACTTTCGACTATACTTTCTGTGCCACCATGGAAATCACTGGTAACAGTGCATCTGGATTTGATTTTGGAGAATGAGCATCATAAATACCACATTCAAGGAAGCCACGATGGCATGCAAATTATCCACTGCTGACCCAGGGAGGTAGGGATGAAAAATAACAATACAGGACTCTTTCAAGCCCCTGTAATTGTAATGCGTACACTTTGGATCCTTTAATGAAGATCTGCAGGAGAACATGTCTCGTGCCAGGAGCCATGGTAATTCTAGTTCCAATGATGGATGTTAATATTGCTGTTGATAAAAGGTTCCTAGTTGGATCTTGAATTCAAGCTTGCAGTCCAGCATAAGTTTAGCTACCACCTTTTCCAGTACCTGCCTTTCAGCATCCCCATGATGCTCTTGGCTGTGTCCAAGAAGTCCAAAACATGTATTTTGAATAAATTAGAGTTTTCAAAGCAGGCTGGTCACCTGAATACTTCAGCTAGAATAAAGGATAGGACTCCAGTTCTGTTATATTGGTTTTCATGCTATGCTGCTGGAGGTGAAATTCTTGGACCTACACAAGACAAACCAAAGTGAACCAAAGTGAACCAAGAATGATCAAAGGCAATTGCTGTTCTGACTATAAACTGTGCAGTTTGGGCTGGACTGTTCCCATTAGAGCTGGGTCAAGACTGATTTGCATATGGCTGGATCCAAACTGAGGTGGCATGGTGGTCCAAATACCAATGGACTGGGATGTAGCCCAAGTGATTACCAACAGCTAAGATTAATTCCAGCATTCCATCCATCACTTTTTTTGTATACTTTAGTGTATCGCCCTAAGTGGGATGGGTTTGTTCAGACATGGGTCCCATACACATTGTGTCACTAGAACCAAGCTATATGCGGCTGAGGAGCCCTAGCTAGTGTGAAACTGGTACTGGGTTGCTTGTGTTCAGGGAATACCTGACCTGACCTGACAGTTTGGGCTGGACTGTTCCCATTGCAGCAGGGTCAAGACTGATTTGCATATGGCTGGGTCCAAACTATGGTGGCATGGTATGCAAAATAATGATTGACTGGGATGAGGCCCGAGTGATAATCAGCTGCTGAGATTAATTTGAGTATTCCATCCATCACTTTTTGTATACTTTTCTGACAAGGGATCTGGTAGCATCATTCCAATGACCAACTGAGCAGCTTCCAGGAAACCTAAGTCATGGGGTTTGGGGGTGGGGGAGTTGAGGGAGAGTATGGTTGTAAGGCTAAAATGTAAAGGAATTGAAGTGGGGATTGCAGCTTAGTTGGACTGAACAAGGAAAACATCACTGGGCCCAGATGCAGAGAGAAGTGACAAATTGATAACTCTTTATTGATTCTGTGGATGGTGGTGCATGTCCATGCTTAGTTAGTCGAGAGCTTTGACCGGTTAATTCCAATAATGAATAAGACTCCCCCAATGCTATCTACTACCAATTGCAGGGTTTATTGAAGTCAATGGAGTCGTTCCCACTGAGGCCAGCAATGACCCTGGTTGAGCACCAAGAAGATGATCGAACTTTACTATATAGTTATGACAAGGTTCCATACATCAACAAAAGTCATGTGTGGTCTTGGGGCCTTAAGTACCTCTGAGTCCCATGCATCATTATGTCCATGATCTTCTAGGAGAAAACGTAATTATGGCATTGACCACTTCATGTAAACATGACCTTTTGCAGAAGAATACAAAGTAATACAGCCTCCTACATTTAAATAAGAACTGGGACTGAAAAGGAAACATCTAATCTCTCTAGTCTAGTACTGACATGTTTTAAGACCCCAAATTAGCCTAACTTTTGTTGAATAAGTACTTCAACTAAATACCTTTAAAAGAGGCACAACAATTCATGTCATGCATTTAGGCCAAATGGTACAAATAATTGCAGAAGCTGTATCCACCAATACTGAGGATTAAATAGTTTTATTTCGTAGTTTCCTCAATTATGGTGCATTAGAACTATTTCTGCTATTCAATAGTGAATTTACAGAGGTCATAGTTCTTTTCATGTGTGTTTGGTTCTCAAGCACTAATTTCCTATTGTCACTTGCTATATCCAATTTATGCTTATTTTGATTGTGCCTTTGCTTTTCTAGAGACACAACTTATCATTTGTTTCAATGGCACGTAGGTTTGTAAATAACAGCACTAGTTTCCCCATTAGCAGGGGCACATTATTTGATTATCAGTCTTTGAATGCCACAAGATGGTATCTTTACTAACAACATTACAGTTCCCACAGCTTGAAATCAACTCCCAGCAAAGCAGGAAAAACACTGAAGCAAACTTTATGCAGCAGCTCTTCATGCATTTATACCAGCAAATGTAGCCATCCATATGGTAGGTGACACTGGGGACCAAATTATGGGTCTCTCTGAAGCTCCTCCTCCTGTTTCCTACCATTCCCATTCATGCTCATCTTCCATGTCTCTCCTTCTCTGTTCATCACACCCTGCTTACTTGTCTCTCATTTCCTTCTCTTGGGATGGCTGCTTCCTTGGTGTGATCAGCTTCCAGGTCTCCATTAATTGCTCCATCTCCTATGAGGGTTGGGGTCTGTGCATTGCTAGTTCATGCTTAGCTCCTTCTTCGGGTACCTTATGAGAGTGTACTCTGTACCGGACTCATTTAGCTCTCAGCTCTTCATCCCTCTGTAAGGTGTGCCCCCTAAAGTGTTTTCAAAAATGTGTGTGTGTGTCCTAGTCAGAATACTCTAACTTT
The DNA here is from genome assembly GCA_963921515.1 of Calotriton arnoldi. Classification (NCBI taxonomy): domain Eukaryota; kingdom Metazoa; phylum Chordata; class Amphibia; order Caudata; family Salamandridae; genus Calotriton; species Calotriton arnoldi. Next base: position 4,196,025 of record CAWUFW010000501.1, read on the forward strand.
GTGCCCTGGATTCAATGTCTCTCACCACCTCTACGGGTGACTGCATACACAGGAATATGAAGGCCAGTTTTAGAAGTGGGGAGAGGGAAATGGGACAAATGAGAAAACAGAGACACATCGCACTACCACTCTGGCTCATCACTTGTGTTGATCAAGGATGTCTACAGGATGAAGCAGATATCTAAATGGGAAAGAGCTATCTTAAATAACTTGTCATAGAGGTTTCAGTGCTTAACTGTATTAGTTAATGGATATAACTTAGCAACATCTCTGTGTAACCAACTCTCTGTATTTTGATATGGAACTTGTACTTCCAGAAAACTAAGCATACTAAGAATGAGTACCTCAAATATATTTTCACGAACGCTTCTCTCTTCAACTTGAATAACTATCTCAAGTTTTGTCACTATGTACTCGCTGTGGAAAAAGTTATAATTTTCTTGACTCTTGTAGGACCACAAAATAACCAACAATGTTAATATTCTGCTGTCCCTAGTCTTAGCAACTCTTATGTATGTTCTAGAACTCTAATATCTTATACTTTGACATTCCTACATAGAATGAACAACACAGCCAAGGATAAGAATCCTTCCTAGTCCATCACAGGTTAATCCTTTGTAAGTGTAACTATCTTCAGTCTTAGAAGAATTGATATAAATGTTCGAAAAATAGTTCAAAGTTCATGAACACAATCAACACAGGTTTCTGAAATGCTTCTCTGTATTCCAAATGAATGTCAATATAGATCCATAGGAAAACAAGTGGGTCTTCGCAAAGGAAATCTGAGATCCATGTAGTAAAGTCCGGGCAGCAGCAAGATTGTATCACATTTGCCTTGCAAAGATGCTATGGGCCAAGAGGGAAGTTATACCCAGATTTGCGCGATGCCTGCCTTCTCTCCAGACTGCGCCAGAGTCCATTGCCTGCTGGAAATTGCAGTTTATAATCAGAACGATGCCAGATGGCATGTTCTCCATGTCGATGAAGCCTCATTCCGGACAGTATCAACACTCTCCATTGGCCTCCAGCCTTAAGGCACCTCGAGCAGGTTTGATGTTTCGCCCCTCATCGCTCATCCAGTACCAAGTAGTAAGCTATACCTCCAGACCTGCTTTCTGACATATAAACTAGGAGTGCTCCCTCAGCTATTTGAATGTAAAAAACGCCATTGACGTTGTCAGGGAATATCGTAATGAAGTAGGATGCAAAATGTGGAATCAAAGTTGAGTTTCATCTACTGGTGTATCTCAATGATTGTCATTTGCTTAGAATGTTAATGGTTTGCAGAGCAAAAGATCCAGGCTGTTTTAGAAGCTTTGTTCTGCTTCAATAATGCAACGTTTTATCAACTGATAGAAGAAACCTGTTATAGTATTTTACTGCCCTACCCTAAAAGACTTTAAGGGGAGAGCCAGCTACTTCCTTTTTCCCAATCGATGATAGACAACTCCCAGAGGAAGGTAACTAGTTGATAATATGGTAGAGATTTATGAAGTGTCACATCTGTGAACTGGAAAGTAAGCAAAGAGTGTGGAAAAAAGATCATTTGTTTAATTACAGATTTATATCAGAGTTTCAGAGAAATATTAACCCTGTCTGTTCCCATTTTACAAAGTACTCTCTGAAAAAGTATTTCAAAAGCCTGTTTATATATATTCACAGTTGAAAGTCTGTGACCTGACATAAGAGTTCAAGCAATTTCAAGGAGTTTTTGATACTATATTATTATCATATGAATGATTCTGTCTGCTTTTATGCATGAAAGAGATAACTTGAGTAACGTATTGTCCATAGATTCCAATCAGTGTGAATGGAACTCACAAACCCCTTTTACCTGCAGAGATCAAAAGGGGGTTAAGTGTACACAGTGATTATGAGGGCAAATATTTTCAAGTTGAGTACCGAACAATAATTAAATACTTCAGAAATCTATTCTATAATTTTAACTTTTCCAGGTCTCCTTCCCCACAGTTCCCAACCTAAAAATCCCTTCCCCTCAGTAGGCCACTCCAACAATCTGTGTACTACAAAGCGGACTGGTTGGGGCCTGTAAAAGGGCCATATTATGCATTGAATCAATCCTGTGGTATAGTGGAGCAGACAGCGAAGCCAACGACGTAGCTTTTCTGCCCTTTCTTTGCCCGTCATCTCTCTTTTAGCTTCCTTACCCCAAAAATGCATCCTGAACTACTTCCAAGTTAAATTCTAACCCTGATCGGAAGTATGTGCTCAGACAGTTTGTTTCTAATTCCTCGCCCACAAGTCCAACCTTCATCTGAGAACCTACTGACCTGATGGAACTTCTCCACTTCAAGATACTGACCAACCCGTCCACTACTCTCTGTGGCACCCTAATCTACAGACCCCCCGGACTCCGAGCTACTTTCTCCGATTCCATCACCGACATCATCAACCCGCAAGCCATCACCTCCACCGACTACACCCTGATCGGAAGTATGTGCTCAGACAGTTTGTTTCTAATTCCTCGCCCACAAGTCCAACCTTCATCTGAGAACCTACTGACCTGATGGAACTTCTCCACTTCAAGATACTGACCAACCCGTCCACTACTCTCTGTGGCACCCTAATCTACAGACCCCCCGGACTCCGAGCTACTTTCTCCGACTCCATCACCGACATCATCAACCCGCAAGCCATCACCTCCACCGACTACACCCTGCTGGGAGACCTTAACTTCCACCTCGACAACCTCCAAGACCCCAACACCACCTCCCTTCCTGGACAACCTCCACAACATCGGACTCAAACAGATCGCACAAGAACCCTCGACCTCATCTTCATAGCAGGAAACTCCATCATCTTCAGCCACACCTCCGAACTCCCATGGACGGACAATCGTTGCATCCACTTCACCTTCAAAACCTTAATCACCCGCAAACGTTCTCACCAGCTCCAGCGCCAGAATTGGAACAAGATCTCCCTCGACCAGCTCACCACCTCCCTCAGCAGCTCCACTCCCACTGCTACAGACGATGACCCAACCACCGCCGCCCTTACCCTACACAACTGGATCACCGACTGCACCAACACCATCAAGAAAACATCCAACCCTCATGCCAAAAGAGCCAGCTGGTCCTCCACCAAACTCAGAGAATCTAAGCGAACCTGCAGACGCCTCGAAAGCGGATGGAGGAACTCCAACACCACAGCAGACTTTGACAGCTTCAAAGCAGCCACCACCGCCCACCACAAACTCATCAGATGCTAAAGGAAGAAAGGACTCAAGGACAGAATCTCCTCCCACGCTCACAACAGCAAGGAACTCTTCGGCATCATCAAAGAGTTCGCCCAACCAAGCAGTGAGACTACCCACATCCCACCCTCCCAGGACCTCTGCGGCAGACTCAGCGCCTTCTCCACCAGAAAATCAGGACCATCTACGACAACTTCGACGACAACAACCTCCATGCTGAACCCGCACCAGCTGTTCCCCACAACACGCAGCCGACACTTGACAGCTGGACCGCCCTCAGCTTCGAAGAAACGCTGAGGACTATGAAGTCAATCCACTCCTGGCCCCATCACATCTACCACAGAGCCGCAGACCCCATCGCCCCAAGCTTCGATGAATCATCAACTGCTCCTTCGAGACCGGCTCCTTCCCCGACGACTGAAAGCATGCCAAGATTAACCCCCTCCTGAAAAAACCCTTGGTGGACCCCACTGACCTCAAAAACTACAGACCGATCTCCTTACTCCTGTACCCGGCAAAAGTCATGGAAAAGGCCGTCAACAGTCAACTCGCCTCCTTCATAGAAGAAAATAACATCCTCGACTCCTCCCAATCAGGCTTCAGGAAGAATCACAGCACCGAATCCGCCCTTCTCGCCGTGACAGACGACAGAGGAGAGACTGTGGCCCTCATCCTCCTGGACCTCTCTGCGGCCTTCGACACAGTCTCACATTGCACCCTAGCCCACAGACTCCACGATGCAGGAATTTAGAACTAGGCCCTCGACTGGATCTGCTCATTCCTCTCAGGACAGAATGCAATGGGTCAGACTCCCTCCTTTCCTCTCGGAACCCTCAGCGACCACATGCGGAGTCTCGCAAGGATCCTCCATCAGTCCCACCCTGTTCAACGTCTACATGGCCCCACTCACATCCATCGCCAGATCACACTGGCTCAACATGGTATCGTATGCCGACGACACCCAGCTCTTCCTCTCCCTATCCAACGAACCCAAACACAACTTTCAAGAAGGAATGAAAGCAGTCACCAGGTGGATGAAGAACAGCTGCCTTCAACTCAACACAGACAAAACCGAAGTACTCATCATGGGCTTACACCCCAACACCTGGAATGACACCTGGTGGCCCCCGACCTTGGGAGCCCCCCTCCCCATGGACCACTCACGCAACCTCGGAATCATCCTGGACTCCGAACTCAAAATGGACCGCCAGATCAACTCTGTCACCTCCTCCTGCTACTCCTCCCTCCGCCTCCTCTGAAAGACCTTCAACTGGATCCCCCTCGAACACAGAAAAACTGCCACCCACGCCCTCATCAGCAAACAGACTGGACTACGGCAATGCACTCTACTCCGGGACCAACAAGAACCTCACCCGCAAACTCCAGAACATCCACAACGGCGCCGCCAGACTAGTCCTCAACCTACCGCCACATCAGCCAACACCTACGGACACTACACTGGCTCCCTGTTGAGAAGAGAATCTCCTTCAAGCTCCTAACCCACGGACACAAAGCCCTCCACTATATCGGACCAGCCTACATGAACCACCAACTCTTGTTCCACGTACCCCAAAGATCCCTCCCCTCAGCTCAGCTCTCCCTTGCGACGGTCCCCCACATAAAGAGGATCAGAACAGGATGACACTCCTTCTCCTTCCTCGCGGCCAAGGCATTGAACACCCTCCCTCTCCACCTCCGACAGACACCTTGACTCGCCAAGTTCCTGAAGGGCCTCAAGACCTGGCTTTTCGACGAAGCACTGTAACATCCTGGAGCTGCGTCCCCCCCCCCCCAGTGCCTTGAGCCCCTTCGGGTGAGTAGTCGCGCTTTACAAACGCTTGATTGATTGAGTTTTGCCACATTTGTTCAATGTGGAAGATTTAATCTAAAATCACTTTCTTGATAATTCTGATACATGGGATTTCACCAGACTTGTACGTGTGGGTGAAATTTGGGCTGAGCTTACCTCTGAAAATCAATTGAGACCCACCTAGTACAAACAGAGCTGAGGATCAGTAGCTGGGAAAATAGGAGGTAGAGTCTGTGACTTGCCAAATATGTTTTAAAATTTACCAACTGAGTGATCCTTAGGTTATCACAGTTTTACATCACAACTAACTCACGCAAATGTTGAAATCTCCACAGACGAATCAGTGCTGTCAGGTGGATAGCGAGCTTGAAACATAATCTAATACATGAGCTGGAAGGGACATTTTTGGAGAGTGTGACAAACAATTTAATATGCGAGGGGGTACACAGCATCTTTAAAAGATGTGATGAGAAGGTGCTGAAACATTTTGCTGTGAAGGCTATGAAGCATTTTTTTTTTTAATTAATGCCAGGAAGTTTACGGTTGTCTTGTCTTCTGAGACATTTTTGTCCTGGTGGATGTTGTGGCAGGCTAGAAGGTGTCATGGTATCAACTACCAGGCAGGAAGTCAAGTTTTAGTGAGTGCCAATATGTTTGAGGTGAAATTCTTGAAGATGACAGATATCGGAGACACTCTTGAGTGCAGCTTAACTGCTGATCTGACATGGCTGAATTGGACAGGGTTGGGGCTCCAATGGTGTATGGGTGTACTAAGAATGGGAAGTGTGTTTGGAGTTAATCACTAAATGTTAACTGATTTTGCACTATATAATTCAAAATCCCAATTGAATACGTTAAACATGTATGTCTAGACTTGCAGGTCCTACAAGAAAGCACTTTACTTGCAAGTGTAGGAAAGCATGACTTTGTCAATACCATGGTTCAATTCTTTGTACTGGTTATTTCACCCAAAGGAATTCATATGGTTCCACAACCCAGTCACAAACAGGCTGTAACCCATCATGACAACATACATAAAGTCCAGAGTTTTGGCGGTTTTACAGACCTCTACCGTCAGTTCATCATGCATTTCTCTCACATCGTGGTCTTGCTCACATCCCTTCTGAAGAAGGGAAAGTATTTGCATGGACACAAGGAGTAGAAAAATATTTTAGTTGCCTAAAACAGTGCTTCACCACAGCTTCTGTTCTGGTGCACCGGGGTGCAAAACAGTTGTTTTCTATGGAGGCAGATGCTTTCAACATAGCTATAGGAGTGTTGTTCTTTCAACACCATAAAGAAGCAGGTCAGTTACAATGGGTTACTTTTTTACTGACACTCTTCTCAGGTGATTAGAACTATTCGATGCTACATAAAGAACTGTGAAAGGTGAAAGAAGCTCTCCAGGAACAAAAGCATTACCTCCTAGGAAAGCACATACTCTCAATAAGTACAATGATCACTGAAAGTTCTATCTGTGGTTTGACACTCAGGCAACTGGTCACTCTTTTTTGTGATTGCTCTTTCATTATCATGTGTTATCCATGGAGGAAGTATGGGAATGTGAGGTTTTGTTGTACCCTCACCTAGAACATCATGTTGGTGTGTCTCTTGTCCTGATCCTGTGTCCAGTGCTGTGTATGTATGTATGTATATATGTATGCATGTATGTATGTATGTACATATGCTTATGGTATTTGTATTGCGCAAACTTAGCCAAAAGACAGCGAAATGCTGTACATGGTCAAAGTCAGTGAGTATTAGGAGAGGAACCTGAGTTGTTGACGAGTAATGCATTGTGTGAGTAGTGTCCTTTAAAGAAGTTAGTCTTCAACTGTTTCCTAAATTGGAACAGCATCTGGACAGTCTTGATGGATATGGGGGTGCATAGATGGAAAAGGCATGTTGTCTTGTTTTTTCATTTTTAAATTTCTTAGTCTGCAGTCTTTTGGTGTCCTGGCACCAGGTGTTCCGAGAACTACCAGAGATGGTGAGCTTGTCAGCAAAACAAGTGGGGGTGCTGGCTGTGATGACTTTGTAAATGATGCAGCTAGTTTTGAAGATGGTGCAGGTTGGCAAGGGGAGCCAATGGAATACAATGAGGGTGGCGGTGGTGTGATCATATGTCTTCAGCCCTTAGATGAAACTTGTTGGGGTGTGTAGGATACCCTTAGGAGGTGCCAGTATGGAGTCTGGGAGGCCATAGACTAGGGCATTACCACCATTCAGATGCAAGAGTTTGAACAGCAGTTCTGAAGTATGGTATGACACCATATGTTGAAGGCTGCCCTTCAAAACTTGACCAGAAAGTTTGGCTTGAACACCACCTAACTTCGCAGTGGACAAATAGCTATCTAGTTCATGAAAGAAAGGACTATATATCCACACACGATTACATCAAGCAATGCTAGCCTAGTTTTAAGATAAAAAGGTTTATATACAGAGACCTCAAGCAATGTGATTATAGGTTGAAAACCTTATGAGAGGATTGCTTCTCTTACACAATCACCTAAGCTGAAGGTGCTTGAGGCAAAGCTAATACTATGAAGCCTGCTGGGTGTTGGTTCATCTCACCTATCCACCAGTGCTGTTGCGCACCATTTCTAAAGAATTCCTAATAGATCTATCCCCAATATTGGGTACAGCACCATTATGGCTGTGGTTGATTGCTTAACCAATATCTGCCATTACATTGGGTGCACTGGAAAATCCGAAACATTCCAGTATCTGAACATCATGCAAATCTCCTTTTCACACAACAACAAATTCCAAGCAGCCTGAAAACATTTAAGGACACATGCAAATAGTATGCTGTCATACTACTCTACAGTTGCTAGTATCAACCCATGCATCAGTGTGTTGCTTACCACTAACTATTTGGGTCTGCAGAGTACTCACAAGTTAAAACCCTACTTCATTGGCCCCTTGACAGTGCGTCAAGTGCACAGAAACAATTCTGAATGGCTCTTCCTTCCCTGAACACTGTAGATTCACCCAACTTACCATGTCTCCCTGTAGAAACAAGTAGCAAATCGGTGTTGTTTTAGACTGCCTCCATTGCCTAAAGCAATAGATGGTGAATCAAAGTATGAAATGCAGGCCATTATGGATTCCCAAATGTGATTTTGGGTTTTACAATATTTAACAGACTGGAAAGATTATTGACCCACAAACAGATCCCAGTAAAGTGCTACATGTGCTCATTCAACCTGCCTTGTAGGTTTTTCCAATGCACATCATCCAAAAAGCCTGACTTTGGGACAGGGACTTGATGGGGTGACAGGGTTGGGGGTTACAGTCAAGATTAGAGGACATTGTAAACATGTTGTGCAGCTGAGGAATGTTGGAGATGCTGCCACATGGGGAGTTGTGGCATCAGGCCATAACCCAAATGGCAGCAGTCATCTTTCTCTACAGTTTGTCAACCTAAGGAGGACCTTCAATGTTTGTAGATGTGATCCAAAGGGAAGTACAAGGATGTTCTTTTCAGTAACCCTTCCATCTTTCTAGGGGCTGCTTCTCAGGATTTTGTGAGCTATCACAATCTCATCTCTTGGTGGCCACTTAGGGGGCCACAGCTGTTAAAGCCCTGATGCATGATCACTCCTATGCAGCGAAAAGGCACAGATCTTTGAACAATATTGATGGCTGCATCAGTGCTCCCACAGTCAACAGCTACGTTCTTTGTCCTGCAGTGGTCCATTGGATAGGTCAGATTGTGTGGGGGCAGTCGGGGAAATAAGGTTGTTGCAGGAATGTTGCATGTTAGTCTTCTCACATGTGCAAACACTGTGTGCTTATTCTTAATTTTTGTTCTACACATCTTAGCACTCAGTCATTTTTTTCTTTATTTATACATTTGTAATGTGTGGCAGCTCCATACTCGGGTCATCACTATGAGTGGCCTTGTAATACTGATGGGGCTGGAAACATCACAATTATAATTTTTTTAATTTCACACAAGATTTCAGCTGCTGAAAACTGTGAACATTTCCATGTGAAAATCTGAGGCGAATGAGGAAACACTGAGGTAATCAGACCCAGAATTACCAGGTCTCCCGGCAAATCTTCATTTCTTAGTGGACCCTAGGGAGACAACTCATAATAAGCTGATTTGTTCCGACCCTTGGAGATACCTATGTCCCTGGTATTGGTAAGTCAGAGGGTGGGGAAAATTCAGTTCATTCTCTGGGCCACTCGTAAAGAGGGCGTTGTGCCTTCTAGTGACACAGGTGACTCCTAAGTATTGCAATTGAACAACAAAAAAAAACACAGGGATCTGGATTTAGAGCTGTGTGATAACTATCACACTCTCAAAGTTTTCCACTTATAGATTCTGGCAGGTTAAACCTGCCACAAATTATTAGGGGAAAAGGCCCTGAAAAAAGGCAAAACATGTGGCACTCGAAGTCTTAAAAACTGATTCAACATGTTTTGCCTCGTTTTCTTGCTGAAAACTTGGAAGAGGAGGTATTTACCACACATGGCAAATATCTCTCTCTGGGGTTTTAGTATTTACCATGTGTAGTAAATACCCCACCCTATTCCGACAAACTTGTAATGAGGGCCTCTATGTGTGAACTCCGCTTGTGTGCTCTCCTACACTTTTAACAAATGGGTAGATAGGAAGGGGGTTGAGGGTCAGGGCCATTCCCTCTATGACCATTTGCACTGATGCTGCATTTTATCACCAGCCTGAGACTCACAGTTGTAGCAGTACTAACATGAGATCTTCTCTGCAGTTGGAGCAGCTCAACAAGAGAACTCAAAACACTGTGCAGGATACTGCTTTTGGTCTGACAGCTCCGAACTGACAATGATAGGCAGGTGCTACGTGGTGTAGTGCAGAAATTGAGAACCCTCCTTATCTAATTCAACCACGTTATTATTTTTCCTCACAGGCAAGCTTGCAATGTCTTTATTCGTTGTAGTTTCTTTTTTTCGCTTGCCCTTTTTCCTGCCCCTCATCCCTTGGGCCCATTCAGCTACCCACTGGCCTTGTCTAATCATTGGGATTTTTATGGTTACAGGAAGTCATTAGAGCCATGCTTACTTTGCAATATGGAGAGAGAAGACCAGAGCCTGACTCAGCATGCTGATGGCATGTAAATTTACATTAAGAATAACAACAACTCTATTAACCACTAAAAATAATGTTTTTCATAAAACAAATGTGGATGAATAGACGGAGAATAAAACAGAATTGAGACAAAGCCAAATTCCTGACAGTCAATTGCGAACCCATAAGCAATAAAAGAAATAGTTTACTCGTGCATCCCAAAGAATGTGACCCTATGTTCAATTCCCATATGCAAACCAGGCCTGTTCAATTTGTACAGCGACTGGTTTTCGAACGGGAATTCAATTTGTGATGTTACGTATGTACTTATGTACAATGCACCTTCACAGGTGGTCGCAAAATGGCTTTCCTATTAAGATTGCAATTTGCGACCTCATGTAACTGGAAAAAAAGATGACTGCAAGGGACAGAAGAGCTCCATCCCTGAGTTTTCATTCCTATACTGGAACATTTTTTCAAAGCAGCCCATGACGATTAAAGGGACTATTGCTGCTTTAAAAAAAAACCTAAAGTTTCCCCTTTGGGAACACATGGGTGACAGCTGGCAGTAGTCCTCTGGACCCCTGCCTTGCCCCGCTATGATTCCCAAATGGGAAGATGTCCAAAGGGCCAGCTTCCCCTTGTGAATAAGATACCACACCTTTGAGGTGTCGGTATCTAATCAATGGTTGCAAAGCACTGATACATTCCTCTCTGAAGTAGGAAAGGGATGCCTGAAAAGATGAGTCTTCCACGAGAATGTATCCACAGCTCCTTTAATTAGGTTAAACTCAGTAAAGGCCCCAGCCACGGCAGTAGCCGTAGGCAGGACAGTTTGGCACAGCTTCTCAGATTAGAATGTCTCCCTCATTACATTCCAGGGTTGATGCAGTGGTTACAGAATACTGCATCATCACCTGGTTACAGAACATCACATCACCTCCCTCACCCAACACAATCCCCACACAAACTAATAATAAAAAATATTAAAGCATGCATGAAATGCGAGCGACTATATACACATTCTTTTTTTTTTTTTAGGATTACAGGGAAGATTGACTTGGATAAGGAAGACCACAGGAATTACACCTCTAAACATAATCTTGCAGCTGCACGGGCTTCCTCTTATATCCGCTGTGGTCTCACACTCTGATGTTCTAATAAATTCTCAACAGAGGACCTAGCATCCTCACTCTCCACTGGATGGTATCTGGCCACCCTGTTGAGATTTTACATCCTGTGATTACTTGTTTTTACAGTGTTTTTAAATAGTTTTGTCACCTTTAACGGTTGACTACATTTGGAAGCTTTACCCTCATTCCTTGGGAACTTGATTTTTATCCAATCCCCTACTTGCACTGGAGTCTCCTTAACAGCTTTCAGCATATCATAGAGTTCCTTCCCTCTCACCTTCTTCACTCTCTCTCTCTCCACCTTTCAACATTTCCCACCTCCTTCCATCCAGTTCCTTTCTTCTCCCATTCACCGATCCAGGAACTGTCTCACAACTTGGAATCCTTCCCTTAAACAATTGGAATGGGGAGACACCAGTGTTGGAGTGCGATGTCAGGTGGTATACTCGCTCTTCCTTTCTCATCTTATTTTCCCACTTCATCCCACACACAAGGGATTGTTGCAAGTTCTCCTTAAGTACTTTGATAAAGCGTTCAACAGCACCATTTGATTCAGAGTGGTACAGCGCTGCCTTCTTATGCTTTTTGCCTCTAATTCTCAAAAACGTCTCAACCACATCAGAAGTTATTTGAACTCAATTGTCTGTGAGTATGGAGGAAGGGATACTTTCCCTCTCAAGCAACTCTTCTGAAAAAAATTATGATCTCCCTAGACTCCACTGAATTTACTATTTTGATCTCCGGCCAATGTGAGAACATATCGATGAACACAATAACATACCTGTCAGATGATTACACCTTGACAGGACCAAGAATGTCCACCTCTATATCCACCTATAGACCGGAGGTCTCTTCCCTCAAAACCATGGGTTGTGTCCTGCACTTCAGCACTTTATCATTTCACACACACTCTACACAATTTCTCACCTCCCTCTATATCATCAAATCCATGTCCGACCACCAGTAATTTTCACTGACCCTGTCTTTGGATTTGGATATTCCCATATGGCATGGGCGTGATCTACCAATCTTTTCCTTACACTGTGTGACAGTACCAGCTTACTACTGCTCATCAATAACTCATTCACCACAATCTACTCACTACTCACTTGCCAGTAACCCAACAGCTCTTTGCAACACTTGTTTTTGCTGCACCAATCACCTAACAACATCCCTACAACCTTCTGCAGTACTACATCATCCTGAAGGTCTTTCTTCCTTTCAGCTTTCTGGATTACCCCATCTGTTAACAGGCACACTTTCAGTTCCTCATCAAAATCTTCTCCTCCTAAATAGTCATCACACTCTGAACTATCCTCCTCGTGCCCATGACACATCCTCGAGAAACAGTCTACTTCTAAATTACATGTGCCAGGTACATAGGACACCTCAAATTCACATTCCTAAATTGCTACTACCCCTTTGGAATGTGATGAGAGACCAGATCAATTCCTTTCTTTAAAAAAACTTCTCTAAGAAACTTATGATCTGTTTTGATTTCGAACCTGCACCCACAGAGAAATTTCTTGAGTTTCCTCAATGTCCAATATACACCTACAGTCTCTTTCTCCACGACGGAGTAATTGAGTTCAGCTCCTCTTAAACCCCTCGAGACAAATAATATCATCCTGCTCTGGCCTCCCGATCTCTGTATCAGAACCGCTCGCAAGCCTTTCGAGCTAGTGTCTGTCATGATCAAAGTTTGATCTTTGGTGTGAAAACTCCCCAAGTCAGATGCATTTTCCAAATTAGTTTTTATGTCTGCAAATTCTTGCTCACATGATTTGCACTAGAAAAAATCCTTGCCTTTTCTGAGTAAGCCCTCATACACACTGGTTTTTCAGAAAACCTGGGAACAAACTTGTTGTAAAATTCTGCCATCCCCAGAAATTTAACTAACTCCTCCTTACCCTGAGTAGGTGATGGATTATTGAGGGCGCTCACCAACCCACTTTTGGATCGAATACCAGATCTCTTGATTTTATGTCCTAAATACTCATGTTTAGATACACTAAATCTGCATTTCTCCGATTTTAGCGTTAGCCCACTTTTCTGAAATCTCACCAAGACTTCGTGCAACCTTTCATCGTGTTCACCAACACTAGTCCCAAACACTAACACGTCGTCCTGATAAACCTTCACCCCCTCTACACCCTTCAAAATCTTCTCCATAGCCCTCTGAAAAATGAGGCAGCGGAAATCAACCCAAAAGTCATCCTGAGAAATTTAAAGGTGCCAATAGGTGTTGCAAAGGTGGTGAGTTATTGAGAAGAGGGGTGCAACTTTATCTGGTGGTACGCTGATGTTAAATCAATTGATGAAATATGCTTTGCGCCATTAAAGGAACAAAACATCTCATTTCTATTGGGAAGTGGATAGTGGTCCACTACCACAGATGTGTTGAGTTCCTTAAGGTCCATACATAGCCTGGCCTCCCCTTAGGCCTTGCGTACCATCAAAACAGGTGCAAGCCACTCTGATGCTTCCACCTCCTGGATAATCCCGCTATCAATCAACTTGTCCGGTTCTTTCCTCATGCTTTCTCTCACCAATAACGGGACACGCTTCACTTTGGCAATCTTGGGATGGACATTTGGTTTGAGCCTGACCATATGCACATAGACTTTGAGACACCCCAGACTCTTCCTAAATTCTTCAGGAAAGCTGTTCAACCACTCATCACATCCTCCTGACATACTCCCAACACTCGGAACCTCCTTCATTCTTACAGGGGGATTCTCATTTGGGTCCAGATAAACAAACAAGTCACACAGGTGGAACCAACTAATGAGGGAATCCCCTTTGATAGACACCTAGATGTTCCCAGGTATAATGTGATCTTTAAACTCAGTCGTTCCCCAGAAATAACCTAACAGTTTGATCGGCTCTCCACCATACCCTTTAGGTTTGATGTTCAGCTTCATCAGCTTTACCCTCATTTTTAAATTTTGTTCATAGATTGTCTTTGGAATCAACGTTATCTTAGTACCAGAATCAAACAGAATCTTGACGGATTCCTCATTAACCTGAATTGTCTCAAAGGGGCCCTCAGTCAAATAGCCTTTTGTCTGTAGTATTGTGACCTCCCCAAGTATTCTATCATTTTCATCGTCATTGTCATACTCAACCTCCCTCACCTTCTTAATATAGTTTGCTGACTTACAACATTTCACAAAGGGACCCTTCCTCCAACAGTTCTTGTACACAACTTTGCACCCAGGACGCTCTTTGTAATTGGCCACATGACCCACATTTCCACACAGGAAACATTTACCCGAAAATGTTTCTGTAGGCTTGGCAACCGCCTTGTCTTGTGTTACTTTGCTCAGCCCAGCCTTATCTTGTACAAGTTTAACTTCCACACTTTCCACCTTATCAGCAAGAGTGATGCCACTGTGAATAACCTCCAAAAAGGCAGTGGAATGCTCATGCGTTTTTGCTATTGTGAGCACTTCTTGTAGAGAGGGATTGTCCTTCTGCCACATGTTTTCCTTAGCCTTTTAAAGTGTACACTCCAATATAAACTGGTAAACTGATCTCTTAATCATTCGTCATTGGAACCTCCAAAGCTACAGGTGGAGGCTAGCCTTCGTAGTTCCATTATATATTGCACAATTGTCCCTCCTTGGTGTTGCATTCTGTTTCAGAAAATTGAGAGTGCAAGATAACAGTGATCAATTTGGAAGATAATGTAGGTCCAATTTTTTTAACAGACCTCACTCGTTAATGTTTGCAGAGTCACTGTCGGACAGAGAAAGAAGGTGCTCAAACACTTCCTGACCTTCAGAACCCAGACAGTGCATCAGTGCTGAGTGAAGTGCCACATTCCCTTGCAGAGTGGCTGAACCCCTTTTTTTCATTTCAGTCACAATATTGGTGGATTTCCTGGTGAAGCTAAAAAATAAATAGGCATTCTGCATGGCACAAGGAAGAAAGAAGTAGTAACTGAGAGAAAAACAAAAGAAACAAAGCAGAAAAAGGGAATAGAAAGGAAATAATGTCCACAAGCCGAACTAAATATTGCTGGTGTCCGACTCGATACCCGAGATGTTGAACATCCCTCTAAAAGGTTCACACAATTCAGATGAACTCCCAGTAAAGTCAAAGTCCCCGAGTCAATTCAACTGTTGTCCTTCTTTTGTTTCTTGTATCAGAAAAAGCTGTTTACCAAACTCACAGTGCACAGTGTTGTAAGCGTCAAAATGCACTAGTCACTGATGAGTAACTGTGCCGCCTTCACTGTAAATATGTGCCGTAAAGCAGAAATACTCCAGCTTTCATTATAACCACACACCGTAAACACAGGGACGCTCCGGCTTCCTTCTCCAGCATATAACAACAGGGGGCAGTCTAACGTCATTGCTTCACAACAGTGAGTAAGCCAAGCTTGCTCCGACTTCATTCTCGAGCGTCGCTTGACAACAGGGAGCCGAAGCCTTCCAACATTGTTGCCTTGCAACAGAGCGTAAACCTAGAATGCTTTGACTTCTCTCTAGAGTGTCGCTTGCCAAAGGCTTATGACGTCATGACCCCTTCATGCGCAAATACAGTAAGGCAGTCCTGCCAAGTATCACGCTTCACGTGTGACACTCACGCATTTCAGTGTGGTGTTCCGCATCACCGCACTGAAATGCTTTGTCACGCATTTAAATGTCACTGAATTGGGTGCTAGCGCGCCGGCTCTGCTGTGCTGCTCCCAGCAGACTTGCCGCCAGCAGGCAGCTCTGGCTCATAACAGTTAAGGATCATGTAATTATACTCCTCAGCTCTGGCTGAGTCAGAGTGCTCTGCTGCAGTGCTACAATGTAACAATTTGCGGCCTCACTGCGCCGGGCGACGTGGCCACACTCTGCCGATTACACCAGGGCGCGTCCATTAAATCCCAGATGTGACCTCACGTGGCCGCCCTAATGATTAAATCCGTGACCGAAACAGCCGGGCCCAGGCAGTGCTGCAGTACATTGCAGCGGCTGAAACACACTGCTCCCTGCGGCGGCCAGCATAGAGAGCTAGTTAATTCCTCGTGGCTCAGGACTGTGGGCGGTAAGTTAAAAGAACATGTTTGAAAGAATAACGTTTTCGGCTGCCCTGCGGTAATGAATCCTGCGACTGGATCTCTGTGATCCCCCGGAGGCTGAGTGAACCAGGAAAGGCATCGGCGGGCGCTGAAATGGTTCCTCACTCGCCAGTCCCCAGAGAACACCCCACTGTGCAGCCTAATTAGCTCAGCCTCAATCATGCCCAGCTGGTGTTGCCGCAGGCCGGTAGTCTGAGCAGACATTGCGGCGGCCAGCTCCAGGTAGGCCCCCTAAACATTTCCCCCACGCAATATACTCAACCGCCATGATACCCGAATATGCTAATCATTATGACACCTCTGGTGCAACTAAGGTAAACACACACTGTGATTGTGACCCCGTGTCATTCTGAAATCCCCCTGCAACGGGCTGAGTGAATGGGGCATGCAGTGACAGGGGTGGAACGAAAGTTATAATGAGGTAGAGATTTCGCTCATAACGCTCTTCCCCCAATTTTTTACTTTTATTAATATGTTGAGTATTGTTTCTGATGTTATAACGGGATATATCAAGTAATATTGTAAAACGTGCCCAGCCCACGCCCTAAGTTGTGATCACTAATGCATATATGACAGAGAAATTGCATACCGCATGACTCCGGTACTAAACTCTTACATTGTTATACATTTGTAATGACAAGCGGAGACACTGTGCTATGTTGTTCTATCTTGTGTAATTGTATTTGTGGCGGATCATGCATACATTAGAAAAACGAATAAAGACATAATAAAAAAAAAAAACTTCAGCACTGGGGAAATGATGCCCAATGTGCAAAAGTACATATTTTACTTTACTTTTTTTCTGCAGGGAAATCCTCCTCTCTGCAACTCCTCCAAGTTTGATCCATTCCCTCCCCATTTCTGGAAGGGGGTTACTCCAGCCCGTTACTCCGACCATTTCCCGATCTCAAAATAGTCGGACTGAAGTTTGTGAATGCCTTCAAACATAAAACTCACAAGGCAAACCACACCTGCTTCTGTCCCCTCCCCATCCCTTAAAGATAGTTACCACAGCACATTTCTTCACACTCGTGGCGAGGATATATTCAGTGCCAACCCCGTTTACACGTGCAAAGATGCCTTTTGTGAATTCCTAGCAGGCATAGGGTACTAACCCAGCAATACAATTAATTAACACCAAGTGGCATATTTACAAGTGGGGGATCGCCAACAGAACGTCACTTTTAGGGACGTTCTTTTGGTGATATCCTCCGTATTTACAAAGCAACGTTAAGCCACTTAGCTTGGCTTAAAATCACCTTGTAAACAAGCATTGGCATAGCCAATAGGTCTCGCTTTGGGACCTTATAAGTATTTAGTTATGCAGCACAATATCCTTGGTGCAACAACATCAACTGTTGCATGACTAAACACTTATAAGGTCCCAACGGCAGACCTATTGGCTATGCCAATGCTTGTTTTTTTCTTGTGCCACAGTCATGATCATCTTCTGAGCTGCCCCGTCTGCCCTGTTACAGCTGCGAACTGTACATCACACAGCAGTCTGTCTTCTACTGACAGTAAGCTGTGTTAGTAGTCGCTCGCACTAACTCGCTTTTGGGTCAGGTGACTGTGAGAGCCACTGTGGTGCTTGCCAACGTAACTTCTCAGCGCGCCAAGCATCACTGAGTCAGAAGAGCCTGTTGTGTAGATCTGTGTGACAGGCTGCTACTGGTGTGATGGTGGCACCAGCAGGGCTTGGCAGGTAGTGGGCAGCATGCAGGACCGGGCGCACAGCTCAGTAATACAGGTTGTGGCTTATGATGTGACTCGAATTAGAGTTCCTTGTTGCTCACATGGGTTTAATTGCTGATATTTATGTTTCCCTCATCTTCCCTGCTTGAGTTTGCTCGCGAGAAAGTGTCACTCCTAGTCCTTGAAATGTCACTCATAATTACACTGAACTTAAGAAGATGTCACACATAGCAATCCGAAACCTTGGCAGCTATGGTAAGGTGCGCTCGCAAGTCTCGATAGTTTAAAAGCCGCTGTCTCTCCATTAGTTATAATAGTGGTAAGGTTACCTTTTTTGTGTTTTAGCGAAGGCTCGTTGTGGTGCTTGCGTTCGAGCCATGTTAGTCGCCAGAAGTAGATCTTGACGAAGAAGTGTAGGTTCTGAATGGGATAGGTTGATCCTCACGATGCCATGGAGGTTCGGGGTCTGCTCATTAGACCTCAGGGCAAGTCACTTGTCAACAATGTAAAGATGAGTCTTCCACGAGAATGTATCCACAGCTTCTTTAATTAGGTTAAATGCATTTAAGGCCCCAGTCACGCCAGCAGCCTCAGACAGGTCAGCTCGGCACAGCTTCCTAGATTAGAATTTCGACCTCATTTACATTCCAGGGATGATGGTTTGGTGACAGAATACTGCATCATCACCTGGTGACAGAACACCTCAATGCCCCTTACACACTCCCTCTAATTTGCAACTTAGACAGGTTCCCAATTCCCAAAGACCCTTATACGACGCAGAAAGACTTTTCGGACTCATAAAAGGACTTTTTCTGGAAAGGAAAATAAAGTTATTTTGCATTCACAAACTCTGATTTTGCAAACTACAATGTGTGCACCTGCAAATACCTTTAAAGATCAGGCCCAAAGTCCTTGGTCTAAGATGCTAAAGAATGACTTGTCTGTAGGTGTTTTCAGGGTTGGATTAGGATCAAAAATAGGCCTGGACCCCCTAAAGAAAAGTGGCCCACATTTGCAGATTATGCTTTTTCTCAAAACACTGCTTCAGTGTTTCAAGAATCATGAAAAGAAGAAGGGGGTTCTCTAAAAGGAGCATGTTTTCTTAACTTCACTGAGATTAAATAAATGAAAATGTCGCCAGGACTAATTGTGCACGGATTAGTTCACAATGGTGAACCACACCTGAATAATAATAAGTAAGGTCACTTCTGCTCAGACCCCTGCCCCTCCTCAATCTGCATTCATTAATGGGCCGGCCCAGCGAGAGAGTGGAAACGAAACCTCCACCCCCTTGGTAAAAGAGAGGTAATAGAAGCCGCCCAGAACCCCACTGGACTGCTGGCGGCATCTGAAAAGCACAGACACAGCCCAAATCGGCCACCATGCTGGCCAAAAAAGTGGCCAACAGCTGCAACTCAGATACCAGCCCATTTCCCAAGTGCTCGCCTTACCAATCCTACCCTGGGTGCTTTATATAACACGTTTATGTGCATGCACATGCAGTGTCAGATCTCAAATTAGCTCAAGTATAGTAACTCATTAAACTGATTTAGAGCCTCACTCAAATCATTAGCAAGTTATAAAGCCACTGTTAACCTCAACGCTAGAGTATGATATCTCCATTCTCACTGGACGCTTTGCTAACCTGTCATCATCGACTATAAACATAGGGAAAGTTGAACATCCCATGCAAACCCTTATCAAACTGAAATTGCTCGAACTAGCAACTTGATATACTTTCAAATCTAAAGCATAAGACTCAAATCTAAACACCCCCATCATCTGAAAAACAAAAGAAAACTTCTAGACAGAGGGACACACATTTGGACAGTGGAGGCTGTCCGAGGGAGTGGTGCGCGACGGTGAGGCGGGCGGGGGAGGGGCAGAGTGGGGGGGTAGTGGACTCGGACTTACGACGGACAGACCTCCCTCTGAGTTCTGTCCGTCGTATGTCTGAGCTCACTAACCCCCACCCTGCCCCTCCCCCGCCCCACCGCCCTGCACCACTCCCTTGGCGAGCCGCCACTGCATTTGGAGCACCAACAACCTCAAATTGCAAACAATTCAATGCAACAAAGCATCCACAGTAAGGCACTCCTTATCAGGTTTTGCTTTGAAGATACGAAAAAACATTTCTGCAAGACACTATGGGGCACATGCATCAAGCTTTTTACCGGTGGCAAACGGGCCGATTCGCAGAATCAGCCCGTTTGCGACCGGTAAAAAGCCATTTCTGATGCATCAAACCTAAATGCATTCGCAAAATAGGTAATTGCAATTTTTGCGATTACCTATTTTGCGAATTCATTTAGGGAAAAATGCAATGCATTAAGCATTTTAAAAATGCGACTTTGCATTAAGGATTTGCAAATTACCATCAACTTCATGTTGATGATAATTTGCAATTCCTTAGAAAAATGCACAAAATTGCATTTTTCAAAGTGCCATGTGGTGCAGTGTGTGTGCCACATGTGCACACTTACCTTTTTTGGGGGTGCATCAGGGGGGCCTTAGGCCCCCTAGCACCCTTGCAATTGCATTCGCAATTTGCGATTACCTATTTGGTAATCGCAAATTGCGAATGCTTTCCCATTCATTCCTATGTGCCTCTAGGCCCATAGGAATGAATGGGAATGCATTCCCTAATAGCGAATCGCAATTTGTGATTCGCTATTAGGGAATGTGTAGGAATCGCTATTTATTTTGCGATTCCTACATGCATAAGGAATTGCGACTCCTAAATAGCGATTCCTTAAAAATTGCTATTAAGGAATCGCAATTCCTAATCTTGATGCATGTGCCCCTATCTTCTTTTACATCCTTTAATAAGAACATGAAAAATGACTTATTCCTGAAAACATTGTCCACATCCCAGCATGGTAGCCTGTGTGTGGCACCTGCCTGCTAGAGTCCCATGATGACTTCGTAAATAGGCTTCCCTTCGTGAGAAGTTGCTTTCAAGAGTACTGTCAGGGATCAGGCAATGTATGTACACCCCCACCCGCCAGCTCCGCTCGACCAGCCTCGCCCTCGCCACAGTCCCCCGCATCCGGAAAACGACCGCCGGCGGCAGATCCTTCTCCCACCTCGCCGCCAAGACCTGGAACACCCTCCCCACCAACCTCCGACAGACCCAAGACCTACTGGCCTTCAGAAGACTCCTCAAGACCTGGCTCTTCGATCAGTAGCAGCACCACCCCCCTCTTCCCCCAGCGCCTTGAGACCCTCGCGGGTATGTAGTGCGCTTTATAAGTGACATGATTGATTGATTGATTACCTTAATGTAATTCTCATTGCCCGGCTCCTCACAGTGGACTTTCAACTCGTATTCTTTTCACCTGCTGATTACACCTGTTTGGAAATTTGCCAGGTACTTGCGCTTATCCCCATCTCTTACTCTACGGTCCTCCGTCATCTGCCCATACATTGACAGAATTCTAATTTGATGTGCTTTCCCACATGCTTTGAAGAATTGTAAAGTGTTTCTTGCTAAGTCATCACATCAATTCCTTCATTTGTTCTGAACCATTGTAAACTGTAACTTGGTGATATTTTTGCATTTCTATTCTCCATGTGAAACACACCAACATCCTTCTGAATTATTTCTGCTCTCTCCAAAGATCAAAATACATAAATGAATGAATACGAATTGTGCCACTTTGCTCAAATCCCCTTACCGGCGTGCCCTAAATCTAAGCCAAAGAGCTCCAGTTGTACTCACAGTAAAGACGGAAAACAAGGAAGAGCTCACTAGTGCAAAGATATCCAGTGTCAACAGTAGCTTTCATATCCAACTTCTACTTGGACTGTATTGGTTTTAAATGTAAAATATAAAGGTCGAAACAAACTATAGGTAACGCTCAACTGCCATTTCCTGATGCATAATATGTTGCATTAAAACAAATGGCATAGGGATTTCTCATACAATTAAAGTTACATGACAAAATTGTCCAGCTGGGGTGCACTATATGTGGGGTGCGAGCGGGGGAGGGAGTTTCCCACTTTCGCTACTAATATTACTTTGGTATTTTCTTTTCTGCATTTTAATTCACTTCTGTTGTGCGAATATGACTGTACAATAATAGTAGCAGAGGCACTGCTAGGTGGGAGCCTGCTGTAGAGGAATGGCACGAGATAGTCCCCTGGGAGTGAACGATTGCTGTAATGCCCTACTTATGTGATCACCTTTTCTTGTTCGCATCTGCTGTGGGTAATTACAGCTTGGTGATCCCCTACTGTGTCCTATGTGCATCTGATTAAAAACCAATAAAGAACGTACGCCAAAAAAATAAAAATAGACCAACTACCACGGTGGCCATTATCTTTAAGAACGACTACATTTTACAATGTGCTTTACAACATTTTTGTTAAAAAAGTGGAAAAAATTTATTTTTCTTTGTTCTTACTTTTATAGACAGCGTCTAATTTCTTCTCCTAGTAACTCGGCTAAGTACGTTTTACGTGGATGTCTACATTATAGCATAACCACACTACATGAAAACTTTACCAGCAGGTATAATTGTTTAGATTAATGTGGACAAACTCGGATTTTAAAATCTACAATCCCATGTTCGTTTTTAAACGAAACAATCGCAACACTAACATCTGAGGCTGCTTCTCAATTAAAATGTTAACATTTTTATTCATTTAGCATTTGTTTTACTTACAGGTCTGGCAGACTCATTTTTCCTCGGCGAAACTGCCATTGGAACATCGCATTCTTAGAAAATGTAAAATAAGAATGTTACTTGGTTCGTATGACATCCTTTAGAGGCATCACAGAGGAAATTAGAATATGTTTATGATGTCATCGTCATGAGGTGGTTAGATACATCAATAGAGCTGGCTCAGTCCAACTCCTGTCTCAAACAATCTCAGGCCTCAGTGTTCTCCCTCCATTCTAGATCTTGTTCAACCATTCCAATGTTTGAGTGTAAAGAATCCAATGTGTCCCTCCCACTTGCTGCTTGGAGATGCTGACATGAATTTATATTTCAGTGAGGAATACACTTTCTCCTAAGCTATTATGTATAGATCAAGAAAATAAATTGTGTCAACTTGGAGCACAAAAACATCTTTTATTCACAGCGGCCAAATTAATAATTCTCAAAGCTATTTCATGTATAGGTTATGCGTATGAGCAAAATTGAATTTTTGCTGAGTGCAAAAGCAAAATCACTTGTGGATGCACTAGTACCAGTATTCACTCACATAAAGATTTATCAAGAGTAAGGCTACTCACAGGGATGGAAAGTGGGCCATCGAGGGCCTGAACGCTTTGTGAGTAAATCCCTTCCTTAGTTATAAATCTAGTAGAGGACTGCGTTACCTAAACAAGCATTGGCATGGCCAATAGGTCTCGCCTTAGGGACCTTATAAGTGTTTAGCCAGAGCTATTGGCTTTGCCAATGTGTTTAAGCTATGTTGTGGAGCATTGTGGCTGCTGTACAGCATGTTAAAGACATATAATAAAAAAGTGCTAAGCATTTTTGTTGCCTTAGATATAACCAAGAAGACAACAGAAGAGTGGACGTTAGGATTTAGTACCTGAATACAACACGAGCAGCGGACGTACACTAGGGGAGAATCAACAGATGCCAGAATCCAGGGGCAGACTGAGGTATTGCTGAGTGATGCTGAGGTGGTTGTGTGCTAGTACGGAGGTGATGCTCAGGTGACACTGAATATAGCCTTATAACCCGCCGTAGCGGGCTATACCGGCTATTAAAGGCCCGCGCTAGCATTCGGCTCGGGCCTTTAACAAGGGAGCGGGACTTTAATAGCCGTATAGCCCAGCTACGAAGGGCTATAAGGCTATTAGAACATTCTGCCACTAGAGGGCAGAATGTTCTAACAAATAAAACAAAGGCTTTAGGGAGCGCAAGGGGATTGAAATCCCCTCAGGCTCCCTGAAGCCTTTGTTCACAGCCACAGTTGTGAACAAAGAAACATTGGAATGTTGGAGCTCCGGGCTTATACCAGCCATTATAAGCCCGGAGCTACTCCATTGTTTTCAATGGAGCTCCCAACATTCCAATGTTCTAATGATACTTAAGTGATGCTGAGGTGGTGGTGTGCTGATGTGGAGATGATGCTGAGGTAGTGCTGAGTGATGCTGTGGGCCTCTTGTTGCCTCTCTCGATGCCAACGGAAAGGGAGGGGCTAGGGGAATGGTAATGCTGTGTTTGTGCTCGAAGGGTAGGGATAGGGCTCCTAATGCGAAGCATGAGGGGTGATGGAGCAA